>JAIGNY010001325.1:1060000-1130000 GCA_020152595.1 Chiridota heheva
CTTCTAAATGCTTCTAATCTAGTCCCCTGAGAGCTAAAAAGCCTCAGAAACTAACTGTTTTGTTGTAATAGCTCGATAGTCAGATAGTATGCTCTAAGTGTTTAAAGAATCCAGGCAAAATATATGCTTTGTAGGTTATGCGTTAGCACAACTGATCGCAAAACAAGTATCTCTATATGTATAATTCAAGTATTTTCAAGTGTAAAGAGTTGCTGTTTTCGGTCGGTGATGTTAGCATCTCCTCTAACCAGGGAAATTGGGTGCTCGAGCATTTACGTTCCCCCACATAGTCCGGGATGATTGAAGGCCTGTCTAAAGATCATGTTTAGCATCTACGTTAAAATATGCAGCGTTTGTTTGTTCACATTTTTTGATACAATACCTGTTTCACGTCATAGAGACTAGTTGGTTCCAGATTGTACTCATATTTAAAAAATGGATTGGTACAAATATAATATATTAGGGAGTGGATAATATTTAGCCATGAGATCCATGAAGGTATATTAATAGGTTTTATGTTTTGCCAAACAAACCTTTGAAATACGTTGCACGCATTAAGTTCAAAACTTTTGGTGGTTTATTTTAGGACCTCTCCCGAACTGCCACATTACTAAGCGGCTTCACGTGACCGACCTAATGCTAATTAGAGTCATCATCACAATAGTTTGAAGAAGAACAAAAATACCAATTTTGTTTTTATGTTTTGAAAAGTTATTTATCTATTTATTCAGGTTTAACATAAGAGATATTTGTTGGACAATTTCAGATCGTAGCAACATTTGTAGTCTCAATATTTGTAACTTGCCTTACATAATTATTAGCACTCATGGCACATACTGACCGACTTTTTGCATTTCATTTCGTAAGAATGCCGTCGTCGCACTTCTTTTTGCTAATCCCAAGTGGAAGGTCATTTTAGGTCTACTTTTTCTTTATTCACAAATAAGCAATCCCACATGCATCCACATCAATGTTTTTCAATCAATATTGCTAATGTATTCTAATTTCTAAATTGGGTAAAACCAAGAATGTTGCCTCCAGTCGTAAATCCAATCAGCTTGATTTGTATCAACAATATAAATTAGAAATCTCGCTACATAACAAAATTGTTACATTGTTACAGTTGCAATTTGTGAAAGTACGGAAACTACGAACCCAAACGTTTTCGAAAATTCGTTTAATAGAAATTGCCTTTATCTGTTTATGTTGTGTAAATTTTTCAAAAGTAACTTCTTACGGCCGTTACCCACAGAACGAGATTTGGAGAGCAATGTTTTTAAACATAAAAACATTTGGCTTTGCATATGTAACGTCATTATATGGGTTTCAGATGATAAATTAAATTTAACTCCATGGACTGTTTATTTCCGTATATTTGTATCAAGTCTAAATTATTTCAAACTAAAGAATCGCTCGTTCTGCCGAGCTACACTCTAAAAATGGAATGGTTAAATTTGACCATTACATGGTCAACTTTGCACCAAACCAATGTTGGTCAAAATTAAGCGACCATTACGTGGTCAAAATTAACCATAAAATGATAATTATCGACAAATTTGACCATATTGAGGTCAAATTTGTTGTTCAATTTGACCAAAGTTGGTTCGGTGCAGAGTTGACCAAGTTGTTATCAAAATTTGACCATTCCTTTTCTAGAGTGTTGGTGTGTATTAACCGTTATTGAATATGTCTTTTCCTTCAGTCCGTGGGTGATTTATTTGTGTTTATTAACATAATTTTCTTAGTACTTATTTGTTTTATCTCAGTTACAATATCAAACGCTTTCTTATATATCTTTGAGAAATTGTACATAGATTTTATCATTCTCATTGGAAAATGTATTGCATTATATAAGTCATGTTTCCTCAATCTGTTATATGAATTACACATAAAGATAAGATATAAAAGACTAATCTTCAAAAATTTTAGGAAACTGGAATCGATTACACTGGGTGGCAAATCATCAAATACGCACTAGTTGAAGACTTGACAATCAATTGTTTTTTTTGTACTGTTCAATGCCGTATTATATAGATGACTAAATAAAATCCATGCCTTGCCTCGAGATTTTTATAATGTAGGTACAGTTTCCAAGTGGAGGGCACTCTTTCTTTATTGAAGGTGGACATCAACCTTTTGTTGGCAGCATGTTTGAGTTTAATCACAATCACAAGATCAGATGTGAAATTTGGTCATTTGATTATATGTTTAGGTTTTTTCTTACCGATATTGATAACGTCCGACACACAGACCTCCACTGGAGTGTTAACATCATGACGCACACGACCGTATTTGGGGAGCGCTGGTCGATATATTTAGGGGAAGAAAACCGGTGCAGTTTTCTGAACTGAAAACAAAAGTACACATTGCTTCATGTTCATAACAGTTTTGTTGGTTGATCAGTTCTAAAGTAGTGTTTTAAAGTCTGCAACAGTAATTTTCTTGCACTGCTCACAAATTTTTCCAGAAAAGCATACAAGACAATATTTGAACATTTATCTACAAATCCTTCAAATTCTGTCACACATTTTTTCTTTCTCTTGCCTTACTGATTGCCTTAATTTAGATCTTCCTCCCTACTTACAGCTCCCTTGCAAAGAAAGCTGGTTGTCAAAGAAGTGTGCAATATAAGTAACTTAATCCCTTTACCTTTCCGCCAGTGCCGCCATCCTGCCCTAGCTAAAAAGCCAGGATTTGATCAAGGAGATTACACGAGATACCGATTTAAGTAAAAGCATTTACTCTGATATATTGACAAGATAAACTTAAAGAAAGCTGTACAACAAGTAGGTTTTTATTTGAGTTTGCAATTTGTATGTTTTAATAGATAGTTGCAAAGCAAGTTGATACTATAAATAATATAGAAACGCGCACACACACTTTGTGGATCATAATTACGGCCCGGCTAAAATGTTCAAGCACTCATATTCCTAACTTCTCTAAATAAAATAAGATTCGAAGTGTAGAAAAACGTTTTGCATAGTATATAAAAACAATTTCAAAATTTAAAACATTTCGTTATGGGCATAATTACAGGAATAAGTCTCTTAATCCGAACAGAAATTTGTTTTGTTTCTACGAGAGACAACACCCATAGAGTAACATTTTATGTCAACATAACTATCTCAACAGTTAAATTTGTCGTGTGTTTCCGTATGTTTGGTTTTATTAAGTCTGAATGATCTTAATTCATATTTGAATTTGATATACTTTTAACATTATATAAAGTCATTTCAATATTCAAAGCGTAATTAGCATAGTTAACATAAATTTGTCTCCTAAGTCGATCAGAAATCCTGATATTTGTTTTGGTTTCACTAGAGACAGCAGGCAGTGAATATAGTATCTTATGTTAACATCTGCATTGAAACAGAATAACAAAAATGATTAAATTAATAAAATTTTTTCTGAAATTCCTGCACTTATCATGCGTTTACTAGATATATTGAAGAGTAAATTGTAATGTTTAAGAAAACTATCGAAATTTGTTCATGCATATTTTTCAATATTTTTTATATTTCTTGTAGACATTTGAAATAAAAAGAGCTGGTAATTGACGTAAATGCAAACAGAAGTGTGATTTGGGATTGCAAGTTGTGCCTATTGATGTTTCGGTAATCGCTTTAGGATAAGTTTATTATTGAAACAGCTTCATTATTCAAAACAGGGGATATTTGTAGGAATTATTGAAGAACAAATGTATTGAAAATTCGTATTGGTTAAGGAATTTAAATTTATATTGTTCTCTCCACCATTTATAGAAATGACTCAATCGGATTTGAAATTAATGATTACAATGTTTCACATCTCTCTGTTGTATGTTTTATATAGGTATTTCTGAGTTCTAGCGGTTTGGTACTTCCCTACATTGCATTGCATCTATTGTTTTCAGGTTGTGTGTAGCTATTGTTCTACATTCCTTTTTTGTTCTCAAGCTCAGTTGAGTTCTGTGTGTTGTGGAGTATTTTGATTCGTTCTTAGTCCTTTGCTGTTTATTTAGTTTGTAGGCTTGTGCATTCTCTCATTTCTGACTGCAACAAAATAGGGAGAACATGTCTTGTCTTGGAGCTAACCAGTTTGCCAGCTAAGTTGCTTAACTTTATACCTTTGCTATGTACTTATGGTTTTCATGCCTTTATCACACCACGTGCTTTTACATAGTGTTTTTACCTTCGCTTATATATATACTGTATGTACACCAATTCTAAGTGTCATACTTCAACGCATTGTGTGTGCCAAAGCTAATTCACCTGCTTGGTATATGTTACTTATCGCATTCATTAGGAATCATGCTTTGGCAACGGCATTACTGCCTACGGTAAAGCCAATGCATATTATGTACCTAATTATTTACTGGGTATCTTCTGCCCAGCACATGAGCATCACCTGTCCTGCCGACCACGCGGGTAGTTTTGTCTGTTCTTTCACTTATTGGTCAATCAACTAAGTCAGCAAAACATTCCTAACTTACTTGGAATGTTCCTATCTTTTGTTGCTGTGATCATGTTGGTATATCCTTTAACCTACCCTAGTGTTGGCATATCCAACTAGTTTACCTGGGATACTTCGCTTCATCGGTACACTGCAGAAACTGTGCTTAGCGATTGACCACAAGTCAACAATCTAACCATGTCAAATTTTAAACACTATCATGTTGGTGTTTGATTCCTAAACAGAAAGCATTTACGTACTAAACACTCATATTTCAATGCTAAACACCATATTTTCTAAACATCATTGTTGCTTTTGCCGTAAGTGTATTTAGTGATTAAACACAAGTCAACAATCTCAACATGTCAAATTTGTACACACAGTCATGTAGGTATTTGATTTGTAAACACATTGTCATCACCGGCAAAAAAAAAACCGGCAAAAAAAAAAATACAGACGCCATTTTTCTTGCCATGTAAAGTAACTCATCTGGGCCTATACATCTAGACCTAGGAAAATGTGCAGTTGGTAGTGTGTTTATTACCCCCTAATATATTGGAAAACTCTATACGGACGGTGTGTTAAAATACTCATTTGAACGATTTCGCTCAGTTTGCTAAGCAGAGAAGGAAGACACTTTTAAGTTTATTTGAGCCTGATGTTAGTCTGAAGTTGAGCAGTACACATTAACGTTACGTTAGGCCTAGTTAGGCTAAGCGAGGCTAAGTTAAGGCTAAGTAGGATAAGTTAAGCATTTATTTTAAGAAAATTTCAGGGTTAGGGTTAAGGTTACCGGGTTTAACGTACCATTACTGTGCAACGTTAAACTTCAAACTAACGTCAGACCTAAATAAACTTACAAAAGTGTTCTTCTTTCTCTGCTCGCTTTAGCAAACAGAACGAAATCAATCAAATAATTGTCCTTAACTTACCATATAGAGATTCCAATATGTTATGAGTTAATTTATCCACTAACGCTAAACCATTCTTTTTTTTGTCGGTCTTTTACAATAAAACCTTTTTTCTTCCCATTTTTCTAATTTGAATGTTGTCCATTACTAAACATCAAAAGTTTAATATCTAAACATGGTAAGACGTATTTACAAAGTGATAGCAAGAAAGAATTTAGAAAAAATGTCTAGAGCTGAAACACTATTTTAACAGTGTAGCTTGGGTGTACCAACATGCCCCCCTTGTATTTATTTACCATTACATCGTCATTGTATGGTACATGTAGTGTTTAGTTATACTACAGTTTGATTCGTACCGCCGATTGGGGAAATCAATAAGTCCCCCGATCGAAAGACTCAAGCATGCGCACTGAGCCTTACAGTAATATATATGGAAGCCGCCATTTTTATTATGAAGTTTTAGTCATAGAAGCTTATCAGTCGTTTCATTGAAGGTTTGTAACAAAGTTTGCTTTGTTCATATTCAATTTCGCGAAAGTAAAATAACTTTGTTACTATCACGCAGTTATTGCTAAACAATTTTCACAATTCCCAAGTTATATCTCATAATTTCAGAAAAAGTTGTTAAAGCGCGTCTGCCTTACACTAACACATGATAAAAAATTATCATTTTTCTTCAAATTTCTCTAAAACCTCACGGTGAATTTTAAAAGAGCATGGTGAAAAGATAATTCATATGCCATTATTTCAAATCGTGAAGAAAAATTTGAACCCTTTACAGTGGTTGAGATCCCCGCGCTTGAAATATGTCTGATTCTTATGTTATTCCTATACAAACTTTGAATTAAGATAGATGCATTGTCGGATACTTCTGTAAAGGATCCCTGATCGGGAGAACAAAACTTTCTCCCGATTGGAGAACTGTTTTTCCGATTGGGGTACGAACCGGACTGTACTACCACGCACGCTCTGTCTATTTACTTAGTTGCACTTGTATAATAGGAATCCTGTTATGTTTTCATCTACAGGATCCCCAGGGTGATAACAGCTTGCAGGGCTATACCACGTCATCCAGACCGGTGGATTGTAAGGTTAGTCCCCACAATTTTATGATTTAAGCATTGGATCTGTCAGCGGAGTTTCAAAAGAGTCTAGCACATACAGAAACTGCGATTCAGTACCTGACAAAATTGTGTGAAAAAGTATTATTGTATTCTAAAATGTATTGTATTTAAAATGTTTTTATTTTCCTGAAAAAGTCATTTTTGACTATTTTATTGATAGGAAATTGTGATCAAAAGTATATTAAGGGGAGAGAGATAAGGGAGATGTGTTTTATTAATTTGTAACTTTACTCTCATTTTGGTGCAGTTCTATTTTATACACCTTCAATAATGTGCGAACTTATATGAATCCTTTATGATGTCTTACAGCAAATACTGATTTGGATTTTCTGTATTTTTAAAACTTTTAAGTAATATCATGCTATCTCTTTAAATAGCACTAGGATATCATGAAATTCCTTTTAGTGAAATTTGGCTTTTATGAAGAGTAAAGAGTATTTGAACACTATAATACACTGGTATCTCAAGGTAAGGTTTGTGACAGAACGTCGAATTCTTTATAAGTAATGTTGATAACGCTACAAACAAAACACACAGTAATGTAATGTTTGAGAAGATTTATATTACTTAGTAGGAATTTCAGGTAACAAGAGGTAATTTCATGCATCGTAAATTTTACCTTCGCACTGTTTTCAGATTTTGATGTCATTGAACCAGCAAAAGTAAGTATTTTATTGCAATGGAAACCCCATGTACCCATAATGTAACATGTTCCACAGATGTTTTAACTGTGTAGATGAACTTCAAATGCATGAAGAAAATTGTTCACGCATTGACAATTTTAAAAATGTGAAATTCTGTTTAAAACCTTTTGCGCCTTCTTGTCAATTATATTCCGTAAAGGGTTGACATTTACTTGATGGGTAAATATATGGCATATCTTAGTCATTTGTTCTCCCTATTCCACAGGCTTACAGGTTAAAAACGTGTTATGTATAACCATATTGTACTTTTTCTCGGGAAATATGGGACCATATGGGATCTTTCTAACGACTTTGCCCCACTGGCAAGAACTTGTTAAAAATGCATTTGCAGCCTTAATAATTACGCACACTGTTTCAATGTTATGATAAGAAAGAAAAATATACTTGAGAATGTGCGTGTTATTAAAAACCTCAGAATATTTTGGTAAAATCTCAATGGAGTCGAAATGTCAGAAAGTATATGAAACGAGACATGCATATTGACGGTAAACAACGAAAAGTAGTCTTTTCAGAATAGGAGAGATTTATGTATGGTACACAATGTAGAGGCCTACATTTAACATCCTATATTATTACGTATTTAAGATGCTAAAACCATTTGAAAATCTTTTTCATAAAATTCTTAAGTTTCTTAGGATCTACTGGGAAAGCATAATAAATCGATTCCAGGTTATGTATTTCAGTTTCGAATAAAGAATATCATGGTAACCATGGTAGCAGTAAAAACAAAACGAATAGTTTGCCATAACCTTGCTTTAGATGTGAAAATATGAAAGGTTGATCCTTCGTCTGGAGAATTCTCTTTGAGGACTCGTATCATCTGGTATGTTTTTCACTTCTTTGGTGATTTTTTATGCTCTTGTTTTTCCAATGTAGAAAGGGTTAGTTCAGTGGTCAACATGTGTATAGTATCTTATATGAAAGAAGACAATGAAGGAAAAGAAACGATGAAGAAAAAAAAATTCCATAAAAAAACAATATTTAAGAGAATTTAAAGCTTGCATATCTTCTTTATGAAATAAGATATTGAAGTAGCTTTTCACCATTTGAATATTGTTGTCTTCATTAGATTAACTTATTTGACCAAAACCTTATCCTGTAAGTGCTTGGCTTATATTATATGAGGCCACGTATAAGTAAATAGATACCCACAGAAGATAAGATAAACATTAATGTAAAAAGGGTAATTAAGATTAACGATCAAAGAAGCAAATAGTATAAGAGCAATCATAATTTTAGTTTAATTCAATTGTGTACAGAATGGGAAATGCAGGCAATACGAACTATGAAAACAACTTGAACAATACAATTTTAAATGGAAATCAATAATTAAACGATGAAAGTGAGAATGAAAATACTCAAAATATAAACATGATATAATAAAAACTAAAGTATAGAGCACTATCTTCCTGATTTAACAAGCTGAGAAATTACTGTGAAAGAAGCTAATAATGGCAAGTTAACTCATGCAGAAGATTTTTATAGAGAAATTACCCTGGAATAGGTACATTTTTAAGAAGATGTGGAATATTATGTACTACTTACCTATATGAAAATGTACCTAAAACTGTTCTATTTTCAATACAAAATGTAATTTACAAAGAGCCTTTTGCTTCATATTATTCAATAAATGCCTCAATACAAAATGTAATTTATAAACAGCTGATACTGTCACATTGACATTACTTATGATACCACTCACTCACCCTTTAATTGTATAGAACGCACTTGACATATCTTAAAATAATTTGAGAGAGAGAGTTGAACACACAATTAAAAACTCGCCTGCGTATTCATGAAAATTGTATACCGAAACGCTTATAAAGTGACAGCTGATACGGTCAGACATAACATGAGTCAATTCCACGGCCTTTGATAATACCACTGGCACTACCCACCCCTTTAATCGTGGTAGGTATGATAACGCACCTTGAGGTATTTCAAAATAATTTTAGTTTAATCGGTCTTTTATGCCTATAATTATCTGCTTAGCCTGTTAGAATGGCAACGCGTTTGCTGTTAAAACAGGCGCGCTTCTCTAAAGGTGCAGGAATAAAAGTATCAATCACTGTAATGGCATAGTAAGTTCCAAAACTTGATCAATTTCTTCAGTTAGTGGTCTATTTCTTATCTTAGTAAATAGAGAAGATATGGCGTTTACTTTGCTGTATGCAATCAATCAACTTCAGTACAATTCGCAGTATAATACTACTCCAGTTGGAGGACTACTATATCGGAAGAAGAAAAAGAATAAATACAATTATCAGAAAAGAAGATGCTTAGTTAATATAAATTATAAAAATGTGCTGCCGTTTTGATGACGTTTTATCTTTTTGCATGCTACAAAATCTTCTTGAAAACTATTTACTACAAAATCAATTGCTTTTGCGTTCGAATTCTGCAATGATTTCAATTATTGTCTTGCATGTTACTCCAATTTTTTGGCTTATTGGAGTTTCAATTTTCCGTTTTAATTTGAACTTTCATGATCCCAACATTTTTTGCATAAAAATATGTTTCCACTTGGACAATTAAATGACAATCATTACGTTACTCATAGCATTGAAGTTGAATTGATGCACACTTTACCAAGGAAAACGGATGACTGGATTAAGCAATTCTATTTTCAATGCGTATACCTACGTTACTACGTACTTGAATTACATTCAGACTATTCGCTTCCATGAATTTCCAAGGGAATATGGTGTGGCTCTTGTTTTGTAAGAAGAAATTTGCCCTTTTCTTGCAAATAACTCGATAATCAATGATTGTCAAACCACGTGAAAAGTTGAAATCTTCTTAGATATTACTTATTTGAGAGGATTTAGGACAGTAGGTCTATTCTTGTTATTTTGTCAGCCCACATCGCTGAGATTGAGGGGATCAGTTTAAATATGAGCATTAATACACATTGAATTGGTAGCACTTCTCAATGGCGTAAAATATACAGCTTCAAAACTGCAAAACATGACAGTCCTTGAACGTCTTTGTGATTCTCATTAACTTATTTTCTTCGATTTGGTGACTTCCTGTTTAAACTGTCACATATGTTAGCTGATGAGTACAATCATGGAGCTATCAATAATAGCTCCATGTTACAACAGGGTCATGGTGAAGTGATTATAATTTGTGCCAATGGCACATTGCACAATGCTTATAGCCTCCACGGCCCATCCCCGAATGGGCTTGTTTTTACAATTCTGATACATTAGCATACCTGGGCCCTCTCCAGTCTTTCATGGCACGGCCACATAAAACATCCCAGTGCGAACCTGTGACTTAGAACAAAGGAATATACTAAGATTATTGCGATTCAAATAAATAAGATATTTAATGCCATTAATGTGATTAAATCTATTCAAAGAAATCTTCTTTTAAGATATTTGATAACAAGTACACAGTATTATTATTGACATGCACATGCCAGTCGTGCTCAAGACGCATGCCAATTGTACTACACCAAGCCAGCCTTTTGCACAGTCTGACAGTTGCAAGGTTGTATCACTTGATCGTTCAGAAAGATTTCAAACATAAGACTTAACTGCTTCATCTACAACACTTTTAACTTTAACAACCCAGGAAGATATGTATATATTCTGATAATATAGAATTCTTAGAAATTTGTAAGCCATGCATGAAAACCTGTGCTCACTACATATATATATATATATATATATATATATATATATATATATATATATATATATATATATATATATATATATATATATATATATATTTATATATATATATATATATATATATATATATATATATATATATATATATATATATATATATATATATATATATATATATATATATATATATATATATATATATATATATATATATATATATATATATATATATATATATATATATATATATATATATATATATATATATATATATATATATATATTTATATATATATATATATATATATATATATATATATATATATATATATATATATATATATATATATATATATATATATATATATATATATATATATACATATATATAATCTTGCAACAAAAATGTATCATCATAAATTAAACTGCTTTACTTATCTTATGCCTGCCAAGTTCCCCGTAAGCCATGCACTTCTTTTTATCTCAAGAAGTCGTTTTTTTGAAAAATCTGGGAGAACCAGCTGATTAAACAATGGCAATTGAATGTCTGCAGGATTGCATGAAATCGCAGCTCATTCTTGTCATTCATTCGCATTAATGTTGCTTTAGACAGTCATTTTAGGATGTGACCTAATGCCATCTCTTTTGTGTCTCTGCATTCACGAAATAACTCCCACTCAAATTGATTTTAGATATATCTATCTTTTCCACATTTTCCCTTTCTTTAGAAATACATAACGGAAAAGATGACCGATATACTCATTAATCCAGTTTCTCAATTTTTTGTATGTGTATTTGGAAGCCAAACCTGAATTGATTCATTTTAAGGAAATGTACCATTTAGTCAAAAGTAGCCTCCACAAAATAAAAAAAGAAACAAGAGCCCACGCAACAAACGAAGTTAAGAGGTCTTTAAGTACTCTTGCCTTATGCGCTTTCGGCGTTTACTTGGAAACAATACACTTAAAGAAAAATAATTATATTTATTACAAAGTTCAGGGAGCAGTGGTTATGCAAATTCGACTGCAAAAATTCACTTTCTTAAACTTTTTAAATGTATTGTGCTGTTGTATGTATTGAAACAATATTCGGTTTTCTTCAAAATGTCTTGAGATAACAAATTGTAGTTGTACTTTACTAGAATATTTTTGCTGTACTATCTTGACATATCCAATGACTTTAAGCCAACAAATTTGATAAAAATATAACAAAATACATGAAAACTTCAGTGATTAATGTAAACATTAGGGCGCCAACTTTCACATTGTACAGTACACTTTAAACATCAGTGGTTGTTTTATCTAAGAACTGAAAAAAACCTCAACTGAGATATTATATGATAGCAATAAGAATGGAGTGGCAAAATAACATATCAAGTATTAAGGATAAAATTTGTATTGTTTGTCTGCTTTTGTCGGTCATTGTTAATAGTAATACCTATTTATAGGCCTCTTCCACAAAAGCCTTGCTTCTTACAAGCACTCCAAACTGAAAGAAGAATTATTGGTGTAATTTTGAGAACCTTTAAGTACCTTGATAACCAAACATTTAAATTATTGTATACAAGTATGGTTAGGCCATTGTTTAAATATTGTAATTCAGTCTGGAGTCCATAAGATCTGCAGTCCACATTAGATCAAACATATTGATATGTAAGAGAATCTCCAGGAATGGACAAACTGCATTATGCTGAAAACTGTTAAGTTGAACCTCACATCACTCACCTAAAGGAAGTACCAAGGAGATCTCATAGAGGCTTACAAGATTGTAGCACATAAGTATGATCCGGAGATATGTGATATGCTTAAATTGACATAAATTGGTATAACACGGGAACACAACAAAAAAGTATACAAGGAAAGAGCACAACTTCAGATGAGGCAAAACTCATTCAAAAAACTGATTGTTGACATTTGGAATATGTTACCTCAAGAAGTGGTGAACTGTCAAACAGTGTTGTCATTTGAATTTTTTTGGATAGAAACAGATATAAGCATCAATACTGCACCAAACAATTATACCACGGTAGAACAAAATAAAGAGCTGGCATCAAAGGACCAATCGGACCTTCTGTCAAAAAGGGATTTGTGAGTATTTGTGAAAATAAAGAATGCGCTATAAAGAGTCTTTTGTCTCACCATCCATGGTCTCACAATCCTGTAAGAATTTGCAAGAATGACTTACAGACTTACGTGAGGGCTATTGCAAAAATCGACGCAGACTTGAAGTTTCATCTGTTAGTCTGCTAATGCATTGAGAAAGGTAATTAGTATTATATATGTTATATTATACATTCCAGTACAAATATAAAACATTTGTAAAAAGGAAAAAGTACATGCATATACATATTAAAATACATAGCAGAAAATAAAAGATTATGAATAAGGTAATAAGAAGAAAAATTAAAGATAAAAGGTTTAAAACAGTAATTCTAACTTTCCTGTCTGTAAGTAAATTGCCGCACAGTAAATGAATTAATTTTTGTATACGTTTATTCTGTATTTTGGCAATATGTTAGGGTTTCAAAGGTTTCTGTTTGAACGTGCTAGATGACTTTATAATGTATTGTGTGAAGGATGGTTTTGTTCTTTGTTGATTTTTGTCGCCATTGCAATGAATTCCGATTTCGCCCTGTCATTTAAAATTTCAATAAACATGGGATAATGTAGATTAAGAATCTTTGAAGTATACTTTAAAAATTTCCTGATTCTGTTTTTGTCTTTCTGTAAGATTAAATAATACCAAAGGGGTACAGCATAAAGAATCTGTGATAAAATAACTGATTTAAAAAGGTTAACTCTAGCATTAAGATTACAAAAAGATAAAATGTATGATAAACTCGAACCAATATAGTAAACTTTACTTAAAATTTTGGACACATGATGTGAAAAAGTCACTTTACCATCAATACATACACCAAGATAATCAGTTTGTATGCATTTTGCAACCTCTGAACCTTGAATAGATATGTTGTCTGATTTTGATTTCAAGAGCCCTGTATGTTTGACGTTTTTGTTTACAAAGTACATTTCCTTTGAAATGTCTCACAATGTCAATCATGTCTGACTCGACATGCACTATGTGCTTGATCTCGACCTATTGTTATTCTAAGCGTCGATTCAGCATAAATTTGAGCTATTACCACCTCGTGATAGAGGGGTGCCCATTATTCATGGTCGAGAAAGAAAAAAATACCTCAATTTCTGAAAAGCAATATTTATCAGTAGTGTGGGTAATGTGGCGCAAATCATCAAATTATTTTATTCAGAAAATTGGGTACTGAAAATTCCAAAAAGTGAAGGGGGGGATTGATTTGTCCCTGAAAATTAGGGGAATTCCCATAGGAATTACGGCCCTGTGCATCTATCCTAAACGTTTGGGCAGAGAGTGTGAAAAAAATACATGCATGGATAACGAAGTGTTTTAGTTTTCAAATCTGGTGGTGAGGGAAGGGATGGGACTAGGCTCGCAGTTTGAAATGTTCCTCCTCCAGACTGTCGGAAAATGTTTCCTTGTTTAGTAACGCATATATAAAATACTGGTACAATTTACCAAGAGAAGGGATTCGACTCAGAAAATGCATATAACATTTATAGCCTACTTCAGTGACTCAACGATTACGAACGAATATAGTAATCTGTCGAATGAAGTGAATTTCACTTCAATTTCTCTTTCCGTCGAGATTTTAACAATTTATGATAGTCGTACATGCTTTCACCTCAAGTCCTATATTTTTTCTAATTCCGTTTCATAATTTGCTGGAACGTGCATCATATAATATGTTTTTTCCCTTTCTTTACGTGATAAGATTTAATTTTCTAAATAGAATTGCGGAATTTCTTCCAACATTTTTGTTAGTGACAATTCATTTTGACATCAAATTTGATAATAAGAATATATAGGGCGATAGGGTCAAAAGTTAGAGGGGATTGTCCCTCTTATTAAATGAGCAAAAAGGAGGGTTTTGAAAAAAACAAGATCGACTATTTCCATTATGAAAAATATCGGTATGCAACGGCGTGGCCAGGGTGAATTAAGAGTGTGTGTGGGGAGGGGTAGTGGGGGCTTGTGTAGGTCCAAGCTTATCATCGGTCCCCTCCCAAGAATAACAGTTCAAATTTAGCCCACTTCTTCTGGTAAATTGTCTATGGAAAAGAACAAAATAATGATTTTATGAATAAATAGGTTTT
Organism: Chiridota heheva; assembly: GCA_020152595.1. Taxonomy (NCBI): domain Eukaryota; kingdom Metazoa; phylum Echinodermata; class Holothuroidea; order Apodida; family Chiridotidae; genus Chiridota; species Chiridota heheva. Next base: position 1,075,002 of record JAIGNY010001325.1, read on the forward strand.
ATGTTTTTTCTCTCATAAAAGTCGGAGAATACGCCCATATCCCCCCCCCCCCCTTCATGGCTACGCCACTGTCTGTATGTGAGTTTTTAGCTGGACATTCCACGGAAGACCGCGGACTATACTACTATACTGCGAATGCACTATATTGTACACAGTACATTACAGTACATATACATACTCGCGATCAGTTAACACTGATCCGGCTGTAATGCAACTTATTACCATACTCTACATTGAAACATTTTCGCTTTTAAGTGGGTTGGGAAAGTACTTAATACTACTACTTCTAGTATATCTTTAAAGTAGAAAACGATACCGTTAAAATGTTAGGATGCAGAAAATTTAAACCAATAAAGAGTTACATGACACAGAAGTATGTATTCTTTATCCTTTCATGATCAAACTATATGCTACTAGTCCTATATACCAGAAATAAAAGTTGAAATTTTACTTACATGTATGATGTAAATATCCTTCTTCCTTTAAGTCTATCTGAGATGGAAACTCTTTAATTAAGGCTTTGACCATAGCTTCATTCTCAAGAGTAGCTAGCTTGCGGAGGAGAGAAAGAAAAGAAGATGATTACCCAGAGTGTATTACATAAACACTGTACCTCTTAAGTATGAATAAATCATAGCAAATTAAAGCCATTTTGCAGTCTGTCACACATGTAACAGGCTGGAAAATGGCCCTAGCAGACTCTGGTGGTCTCCGGTCTCCCAGGTATCTACTAGGGCCTTTCTGCAGTCTCGTCACACATTTAACAACCCTGAAAATGACTGTAGCAGATTCTTATGGTCTCTCAGGGATTTGCTAGAACCATCCCATAGTTTGTCGCACACATGACAGGCTAGAAAATGGCCCAACTGATATCAAGAAAGTTCATTTCAGTCCAAACAAGTCAATTTACATCGCCAAAAAAAAAAAGATTTTGCAGTCATAAAAATTACATCAACGGTTTTACTAGCTGTGAAGTTGAAATATGTCCTCATTAGTTTGAACACATACTTCAAAATTAAAAACATGCATAAATCACTTTAAATTCAGGTTTATGTACAGGCAAAATGCAAATAAATACCAACCACTTTAAGATTTATATAACAATTGTGCTTTGTCTTTATGTACAAGCCTGTTTGTTATGGAACATTTTTGATTACTCTCATAAATCTTGCATGGATGTATAAGAAACATTATCTTTACACTACTCACAAAATTAAAGATTCAATATTACAAAATTTAAAATTTAAAGTTGGAATTCTAAAGCATATGTATGAAATAAAAATATAATTTGAAATATCCCAATAAAAAAATTGAAAATAACAGAGAAAAAATATTGGAACATTTAATTATGCTCTGTCGCTAACTAATCTAAGGAAGTGTACTTGTAACTGCGAATCGTCATCACGCCAGTGTAAAGTACGTGTCAAGTGTTCTCGTTGCCCATTGTCCAGAAGACATTCATCTAGTGCTGCAAGGATTACTCTGTCCCTCTGCAGATTTTCAGAATAACTTTTCAATTGCTCTGTGCAAAAAAACAAAAGAAAAAAACATTAGAACAAAAATATTCAATTTATTTAAACATAAAGGCCTATGCACTGATGTACTGAACAATTGTGTATAAACGTATTCGACATAATAAACTAAAATTGTAAAAAAATTAACCTCACGCGCAAAGTTTATTTCTAAAAAGTTCTCATGCTTGGGATGAAATTTGACAAAACAAAGGGAAAGATAACCCTTTTCGTATATGTAAGTATTTACCAAATTTGTTCTCCCTGTATTAACAGGGATTCGGGATAGCATACAAAAAGGGTATGCAACATATAAACATATAAACAGCTTTCATTATTTATCGATGTTGGGGTATTTATCAGTGGAAAATGTTTTGACTTAGCAGGGCGCTTGCTACGTCAAATATGGTATATGGAGGAACTCACATTTTAATTTGTAAAAGCAAAGAGTTACTTCACTTCTACTCAATTTAATTTTTATTAATTAGTTTTACTACTAAATAAGATATTCAATAGCATACATCATTCATCATTGCCATACGTAACCATAGTACTTCAAACACTAAAATAAATCAGAGCTCACTTCTGATTTCTTTCCAATACCCAAAGAGCACTTCATACCAAAAGTGGTAAGGATATTCTGTTCATCAACCTAAATTTAATCCCGCAGTATGATTTTTTTTTGGTACCTGCAATACGTATCAAAGTCAATTTTGATACCTGTAGTATTGAGTATCAATAGGAATATTGTAAAAATGGACCTACAGTACGAAATTAACAGAGTAAACCAGCTTTTCTCTGGACCTGAACAACGAAAATGATGCAAAAAAAGTCCATCACTTTGAAGTAAACTTTTCCAACTGGAAATTCAAAATTAGTTTTGGAAAAGTTTATGAACATCAAACTTATTCAGAAAATTGTAATGAATAGGAAATTGTGAAATCTTTTAAATGATGTATGTTTTTAAAACATATGGTGAATGGATTTATCTACAAGAAGAGATACATACAGACTTAAACTTGGAATTATCAATAACTTTACTGTACAGTATACACAGTAACAGTATGGTATGGTAGACAGTACTTTCACAACCCTAGTAGGGCCTACACGTATGTTATTACCGGGATATGTGTTTTGTGTACTGATCGAAATAAGATTTGGTAAGATTTTGTAACAACTTTGTCTGACTTTGTAAGGTGGAAAACAACATTACTGTATGGTTGTTGAAATTTAGGTCAATCATGAAAGGCTGATTACTAATATTGCCTAACGTTATGGCTTTAACTAACTCAAAGTTAATGTAGACGTTACAGTTGAGTATAAGTGCCAAGTTTGGTTCTTATAGCAGACGACGCTTAGCAGACCTCTAAAGAAGTAGCCAGCTACACTGTCTCACACCCATAATATCTGTCGTCAAGTGCACATAACGTCTCCACACAATGCTGTACTAGACAAGTGTGACCTACGACATTGGGAATCGATCAAAGGTTCGTGAGCCATTACCGTATTAGTATTATTGATACTAAGACTCATTTATGCAACCGCTAACGCGTGCTATATATTTTGGGACAAAAAACCCAATAAGTACAACATTGGCGACGAGGTCAAATTATATATTGAACGAGTTGCTTAGTGATCTACTCCGTTCCCCGTTAAGGTAATGAATTAATGCATAGTGAAATAGGAGCGGTGAGGGTTGCAATTTTGCTACGTTTAGCTAATTAAGTAGTAATTTAAGGTTGATTTTATGTATTATACTAAAAGCTCTGCATTTTTTCTGACCGGTGGCAGGTTGGTAAACAAAAGCTTAACAAGATTTGTCGGTGAACTTTGTCGAGTTTCAGCTTGACCACGTACACATTTCTAGGCACTTATTTAGTCAATTCTATATTTGAGGTATCTTGAACATATATTTAGGTAAATCAAACAGTTTTAAGTAACAGAGTTTTCTCTAAGTAAAAGTTTTTGTTGTTTGTATGCAACGTTAGTGAGAGTTACACCCTTGCTTGAATCAGGTATGTTAATGCTATTGTTTAAGATTCCTACTTTTGTAAGATTACGTAATTGCGTACTTAGTTTACAATCTTTGGTAAGGGCGGTACTGTATTGCTAATGCTACAAACCACCTTTCGTGATTAAATTGGTATTTAATTAAGATTGATTATACGATAATTTAAGGCTTTTGTAACTGTGAGATATATCAATTTTGTTTTATTTACGTATCCAACATAAGACAATTCTTCTTAATCTTGTATCAGTACTCTAATTAAGTTAATGTTACATGTTATTGCATAACTTTTGGTAGAGTTGTAACGTGGTTTTGGTTATCGTAAGTCATATCATTATTTGCAATTATCCTTGCGCTGACATAGTGGAATATTTAATTAAGTGAACGTAGTTTTCACTGGTAATGTAAAAGTTTCGTCAGATGGTAAGCCGAATTTTCTTGGTATTGCATACGGTATTTACCAATAGAATATAATATTTATACTACTGGTAGTTTTTATAGAATATGTTGGATATAATTCCATATCTTTTAGTACTTTTTGATGAGAACACTGGTACCAGTGCATGTCAAAGACTATATTTTTACATTTGCAGACCGTATTTTAATTCTATTCTCATTGTATTATCACAATTTGACTCATTCAAAAAAAAATTGATAAATAGATTAATCTTGGCGATAAGTATACAATCGATTTTGAGCAGTGTTGTCATTTGCTTATTGTTCAGTAATTGTACTAGCTTAGTATCAAGTGCCTGCGTTCAAGTGTTTCGCAATTATTCTTTTCTTTCCTTTTTTTTAATATCGCCTAAAATAAAGGAAATTTACCGAAATTTAAAAAAATTTGCCAAAAATGAAGAGATTTTCCTTAAAAATCGAAAAAGATTTTCCAAAAAGGAAGGTAAAATTGAAGGAAAAGCTTCAGTTATTTTAATTTCTGGTCAAATGTCTCGAAAGTTGTTTAAAATTTCTCGAAAGTTGTTTAAAATTTCTGAAAATTGTCAAATTTTTTAACAAAAACAATTTGCCTTAAAAAAATCTTTAAATTGTCAAACAATTTATCAAAATTTGAAGGAAAGTGCACAAAAACGAATAAAATTTTCAGAAATTTGTCAAAATTTCCCAAACAAATGTCAAATACTTTCCTTACACTGCAATTGTAAGGAAAGTACCTGGAAATAAACAAAATTTCCTCAAAATTGTCACAATTCACAGAAATTGTAAGTATCCGGAAATAAACAAAATTTCCAGAAACCTGTTCCAAAATGAACAAAAATTGTCAACATTTTCACCAAAATTGCAAGGAAATTGCCTGAAGATGAACGAAATTTTCCAATTAACAGCAACGTTAGTGATGAAATTTAACCCAACGTTCTGAGAGGTGACCTTTCCTACGCCTCAGTTTAACTAAATGTACCAATATGGTTGGGAATTGGTACATGTAGTATAGGGTTTAATATGAATGTGATGGTGTCCCGATTGGTGCCTTTTAATTTCACCATTTTTACTTCTTCAATTCAAAAATTGCCCGCGGTCCCTGCAATAAGTCTCCAAATTAACCTACTATGAATATTTAATCTGACATGGTTGATAGATCACCCCTATCTGGTCACGTTGAGCATGTTTTTATGGAGAGTTTCTGCGACGACGACAAGTGAATACATAATTACAATGACGGGGTCGTCGCCTGCGTATTCGATTATGATAGTAACAATGCTATCACGAAACGCTTAATACGACCCGGACGAGAACACAGGTACGACGTACGGACAGACATAACATCGACAACCAAGTCAATCTTTAAGGCCTTTGATAACCAGTTGTAGTGCACTGGCGTGTCTACGCAACCCAGGCTTGAACCCAGGGCCTCGTGGTCTGTACACGTGTATGATAACCGCTACACCACAGTTAGTAAACAGGGGTTTCTAATGTGGTAAGGGTTAAGACATTTCTGTTTATGTAAATTATCAGGAGATACTGTAATGGGAAGAGAGCTGTGGTGCAAATGCAATATAGTGAGTAAAGGTTATAGTGAAGGTTGGAATGATGAGTTGGTTAAGAGTGTATTTGGTAGATGGGGTGTGTGTACTGTAGGTAGCGATGTCGGAACCACGAGAAAAGAGGGCCACTGCCCCCCCTTGACCTACATTAAGTGGAAAGGAAGTGCCCTTTTGAATGTTGGGTGCGTGGTTAAGAGTGTATTTGGTAGATGAGTTGGTGTGTACTGTAGGTAGCGGTGTCGGAACTACGGGAGAGAGAGGGCCACTGCCCCTTTGACCTACAGTAATGGGAAAGGAAGTGCCCTTTCGAAAGTTGGGTGCGGAAAGGGGCAGGAGGTGCCCTTTGAAACTTGTGGGTGGACGGGACAGTGTCCTTTTGAAAGTTATATGAAATTATTCTAGGTTATTCTTGAAGCTTGAAAACAAATAGAAATCCACTCACTCACAAATACTACACAGTACATAAAAGTTGTAACATATGTTTAGCATTTGTTTGATACATTTTAAGCATGTCATTTGACAGGGGCCCCCACACCGAGGACTGTGGGAAGAGGTGTGGTATGGCCCTTAATAATTTTCAAAGCAATAATTTTGAAAAGTAGGCCTATATTACCTATTTTCCCGTTTGGGTAATTGCCAACATTGGTCCTGGCTCTCCAATCTCAAACCTATAGGCGGATTCACCTACCGAAAGTGGGAAAAAGTCAAACGTTTGTGTGTGTGGTAAAAGGGGTAGGGGGGGCTTACAAAATCATGCTAAAATGCAAAACATTACTATACAAAAGTATACATTTGGAAAAATAATTGAAGTGGGGCAGGCCCGCTCCCTTGCTCCCGAAATCCCACCTATACTCAAACCATATGTGTAGGAACCAGCCCTGGCTAGGTGAATTGGGGATGGTAGATGAATGGGTATGGTAGGTCAATGGGGTTTGGTAGGTCAATGAGGGATGGTATGGGAATGGGGCATCTTAGGTTGACAAAGAAAGAATGTTAGGTGAAAGATGGCATACTGATTGGTAGAAATAGGAATTGTCACAGTAGGGTAGGAAGCAGGGATGGCCTGTGGGACAGGGGTGGAATGGAATGTGGGACAGGGTGACATGGCATGTCAGACAGTGATATGGTTTGTGGGCATTGTTGCGTGGCATGTGGAACAGGGTGGGATAGCATACCACATGTGGTGATAGGACAGGATGCCATAGGGACAGCACAATATTGCACGTGGACAGGATGGAAGGACAGGACAGGATGGGGCAGGGTGGAAAGTATGTGAGTCAAGGTGGCTGTCTATGCGGGGCAGGGTGGTATGTATGTGGCAGGATGTCATCCTGATTTCAAGAATGATGGCATGTGGGATACTGAATACTGAATTTCACAGCATCAATACGGTGTTAGTATTTCGTGGAGGCCCTTTAAGTTAAAGAACTATATAATTAGGGACTAAAGACAGGAAAACATTAAAATAAAAAATACATAAAAACAAAATATAATATGGGGACAGGCAGACAGGATAAATTCAAATGAAAAAAATTAATCCATTTTGATAGTTAGAAAACATTATTAAATCAAAATATCCCCACCCGATAACAAATGTTTGGCAGCAATGCAGATTATTATTTCTACACTGAGTAATTAAATTGCAGTTGATTGAAAACTGACCCAAGTATGAGTTTTTAATGCTACAGTATTTGCTCCGGCTGGAAAGAATACTAGCTTTTGAAATAATGGCTTTTTCAGAAAATAAGATTTCTGTACTATAATCACTTAAAGTCTGTGTTGATATCAAGATGCCTGAAATATTGTTTGAGTTTTGAATCATTAATTATCAATTTTAATTGCTTTTTAAAAATACCTAAGTACCATATATGCTAATATGTCATTGTATCTTCCCTGCTTTGTAGTAAAAATAAGATGTCCTTCCCAACTGTTATTTGTTTTAATTATTATATTTGTCTGGGTAGTTTTTAGTTGATTTCTGTCTGCGTTAATTGGATTTTGAAAATGAGGAACAGTTTTACACATTTATATTTTCATCTTTTTATGAAAGATGTTTGCGACGATTTTATCACCAAAACAATGTTGTCTTGCTGGCTGAGTTTGAAGGATTTGAATGTGCAGGCCTAAAATGTTGTGTTAAATAGATGTGCACTAAAACTTTGCTTTAATGGCGTTCGATACGATAGATCACCAGGCACTACTTGAACGTTTTGAAAACATGTTTGGTATCAAAGGAACAGCCCTGAAGTGGATATCATCATATCTCAGTGATCGGCATCAGACTGTTATTATCAATGGTCATGCCTCTAGGCCAACTGTTTTGGACTTTGGCGTACCCCAAGGGTCTATTTTAGGCCCCAAGTTGTACACTATGTACACAAAGCCACTGGGGATCCTTATCAGTAAGCATAAGCTGGCCTATCACATGTACGCTGATGATACACAGGTGTATTTGTCTTTCAGTCCAGAAAACATTGCAGACCAGAATAGCAACATTCGCAGATTAGAGGCATGTTTGTGTGATATAGAGCAATGGATGGTAAATAACAAATTAAAGTTGAACTGTGATAAGACAGAGGTGATGCTGTTTAGCACAAAGTGGAGCCGGTATAAATTGGATGTGGCTGTTTATTCTAGAAGTGACAGAATAACACCTACTACGCCGTGAGGAACCTTGGTGTTGTATTTGACAATGATATGTCCATGAAAAAGCATGTCAACCAAGTCAGCCGGTCTTGCTATGCGCACATCAGGAACATCGGACGGACACGCCCATTGCTGAATACAGAAGCCACCAAATCTTCAGTGCACAGTTTGATTACTTCGCGACTTGACTACTGTAATGATCTTCATTAAAAACACATCTATTTAATTTTTAGCATATAAACTACAATTTCTAATTACATTAATTTACATTATGTTTCATGTACAGTGCTTATGAGCATGTTTTTTTTTCTTCATGAGTTTGAGCAGTATCATATTCGGCTGAATAATAATAATAATAATAATAGGGAAGAATGCTAAAGAAAACAACCACATAAATGTTCATGCAAAAAACCTGTTTATGAGTTAGAAAATCAAGTTAAAGTTGTTCAGTAATTTTGTTTAATTAAATAATGGATGATTTTTATTTATAATAAGCAATGTCATACTTTCTCTTTATCAGTGTAGTCTTTTATAAGCCTTATAAAGCTGGACTTATTTCCGTATTCTTGAGTACTAAGTGTAATGTAGGTTGACTATTTCTAATAGGTAATGCAACACTCAAAAAAATATTTCAATGAAGAGCTGCATGGTTTCTTAGTTGTGTAAACAGGGCAGTTTGAATTATTTATTAATATTTAAATTCAATAATGATTAATCATACTCTCATTTTATCACATAGTCATAAGAAGCAAAAAGTCAACGATTACCTTAATTGTCATCTGATCTTATGGTTAGTACTTTTGAAATTAAGACTGAAGTTCTTTAGGAAAACTCAAATTAGGTTAAAACTAAACTGCTTTTAATAATCTTGAAGGTAAATTTATCATCGTTAGAATTTGCTACATTTATTGAATTTGTTTTAAATATGAAAAGCTGAAGTCTTGGGCCTCCGAGTCAGTAAAAAAGTTTGCAGCTATGTATGTCATAAGAAAAGTCATCAAATTGTATCATTACAAATCATTGTGATAAGAGATTAACATAAGCTTTCATACTCTCTTGACAACCCAGATGATAAGTTAGCAACAGCCTGTATATTTATAGATAGTTTCGTTACCTTTGTCTAGCCGCCAGTGCACCACAACTGGTTATCAAAGGCCGTGGACATTGACTTGGTTGTCGATGTTATGTCTGTCCGTACGTCGTACCTGTGTTCTCGTCCGGGTCGTATTAAGCGTTTCGTGATAGCATGTGTACTATCATAACCGAATACGCAGGCGACGACCCCGTCATTGTAATTGTGTGTTCAACTCTCTCTCTCTCTCTCTCTCTCTGTCTCTCTCTTTGTCTAGCGTCACACAGGACCAACACTGGGCAGCAACAACACAATAGGGCACAATTGACAACAATAGGGCACAATAGACAGCCGGTCATTCCACATTCCTTCTATTGTGTCAACACAATAAATCCTAGACTGTGCATGGGGCTCTCTTGAATGATGCAGTTATGGGACTTGTAATGACTTCTCACTGAAAGTTTTTACAGTAAGTTAAAGATAAGGATCCATATTAAAACTTGGATGAAAATATATCTTACATAGCAGGCACTTTGTAGACAATTAACACAATTTTTCTGTATTCTCAAAAACTTAGACCTAGATTAATCAGTTAATGATATCATAGGCCTAATGCATAACAGTTTTGACGCAGGAATTGTGATGTAAGTTGATACTTATTATTTCATCTTGAAATACTTTTGATGAATATTTAACATGTATTCAATTGCTCAGCAACATTTGCCTTTTGGAGGACTAAGAAAAGTAAAGACAGACTCAATTCTTTTTGACCTATGCATAACATGTTGTTCATATATGTATTGTTGTACTCATTGTCTTTATTTTCCTTATTCAAAAGAAGTATTGCAATATGGTAAAACATTTATGAGGAAAGTAAGCCCATTGAAACCAATAAAAAGTCAAGAAATTTTGTAATGAGAGTTACACTTCACTGACTTTAGGCCAGAGCTGATAGATCACACATTATAATTTGAACCACTACAACATTTTAGCTTGAATAGCTGTAAGAGAAAAAAAACCAAAATTAGTGGTGGTGATACAATTACACAATCAGACTCATGATATTACTGGATATTACTGAGTTTTATTTTCTTTGAACAAGAAAGTATGCCACTTTTACCGTTCACTTGATCAGTAAAATGCGCACATGCAGTGGTCAAAATTTTAAATTTTCGCCACTGTTCTATGGAACAGTACTTTCTCAAATAATACTGTTCCGGATCATGTTTCACTGTTTCAACTTTTTTGCTAATAACAGGACAAATTCCTTCATCAAAATGGGCTTAATTTACAACTACTTTATTGGTTGATATATGCAAAAATGTATGTCTGTTATTAATATTTACATGATGTAGCATCCCATTGCGGAAAGTCGTACACATAGCAGCCTTGCTTTTATGTATTCATGATTAATTGTATTGGCAATTGCAGAAAGGTGGGAAAAACCTTTTTTACTGAGAGAAATTATTTTAATGATAATCTTGTTTGACAACATTATTTTCTAAGCAAATTCAAGTTATTGATCATTCTTGCTTGTGAAAAGAACACTCACTGTTCCATCGGAATACTGATGTTTTAAAATTTACTGTTTCTGCCTAACAAGCACTGTTCTCGAAACAGCGAAACAGTGGCAAATTCGACTCCTGTTCAGCACTAATGGTACACTAATGGGGAGTTACAAATTATGATTGATTGACATCCTGTACATTTTGCATGGGTGTAAGCCCACTGGTCCGAAGGCCTGACAGTCAAAGGTTTAATAGTTCGAAAGATCCAATAGTCTGAACGTTCATTAGTCCGAAAGAGAATGCCTAATATTTCGAAGGTCTGGTAACCCGCAATTTTAATAGTTTGAAGTTTTACTAGTCAGAAGGCTCAATAGTCTAAAGGTTAGGGTTATGGTTTAGTTAGTGTAAGGTTATATGCCTTTGGACTGTTGAAACTTCGGACTATTGGCACCGCTGCATGGGAACATACGTAGTAGCAAAATTTTTAGAAGGCCTCTGGCTGGTTGGCAATTATGCTTAATCTAACATAAGCAAGAATGCAATGACACAAATATAGATAACTAAAATATTAGTATAAGTAAATTATTCATTAAAACAGTATTCACTTAATTTGATTGGTTTTAAGAAAGAATTTTGTTTTCTCTGTAGTATATGTATTGCCTCTACGTTGGGAATTCATTATCTTTCCTAGAAAATCTCTTGTTAATTTGCAATATTTGATTATCGAATGTGGCTGAGCATGATAAGTTTGATAATATTCATTACCCCAGTTGTTGCTTATTGAGATCTATATTTCATGATTGTTTCTTTCGTTTTGACAGCAGCGACATATATTTTCCATTATATCTTAATTGGTCAAAGCTGATAATGACGGATTTCAAGCCAAAAAGTCACCAAGCAAAGGTAAACTTCTTTTTCATAAAGCAATTTGAAAGTATCTTTGAAGTAATTCGTCTAACTTTGATTATGTAATATGCGTCCTACTTTCTAAATGAAATGCAAGCAATTTAAATTAATATTAATTATGCCAAATCCCTCCAAAATGATCATTTCTGTTAAATTCTATTTAGTGGAATTATATAAAATTGCTTAATGGTGCATGGTATGATTCTAATAATTGAGTAGGGCATATTGCTTCTTGCATTACATAATTAAAGGTTATGTGGACATTTTTCTTGCTATATAAAGTTATATGTAGTTTATGATGAAGTACCAACTTCAAGAAAGACTTCTCAAAGGTCTATTGTATCTCTATAGATTTCATAGCTTCTTTAATTCCAGTCTCACTGAAAATAACCATAAAATAACCTAAATGAAAAGGATTGCACAGTTCACCAGAGTTAGTTACACAAGAGATTTATACATACAATTGATTTAACCTTTTTATATATTACAGATTGAAATTTGAGTTTGCTGAAGTGTAAATTAAAATGCTGTTTTTAAAACAGTCAAATTTTACTTGTTGATTTTGCATTTCCAGGGACGGCAATACTATAGCATGCAATTAGAATTTTAACAAAACATGAATGTAATTATAAACTGAACAATTTTAGCATATGTAGTAGCTACATGCTCATTCACTGGTAATTTGACAGGTAGAAACAGCTTGAGCTTTACTGGGAGAAAGTATGCTGTAAACCTAGAAAATTGCAAAAAAATCTCAAAATTGGTAAAATTTCACTATTTAACAGCTTTTACGATATAAGAGCTATATTACAGTAAATTGCAAAAATTATATAGTAATTTGTAACATCACAACAAGAAAGCCTATGAAGCTTCTTAATGGTAACTACCCAAAGTTCCTTGAATGGGAGCAGCTGAGTATGACTTTTATCATACCCTCTATCCAAATGTAGCAAGAGAACAATTCTGACGATTTTCAGTGACTGAAATTAAGGACATAATTTTAAAGAATAACATTAAACTCTTAAAGATTTTGAGCTGTCCTCTCTTTCATACATCACAACTTTTGCATTCCTGAAAATTTCTTCAAATTTTGAATAGTGAGTCATAAGTAATGAAGGAACTACAGGTGATACTGTTAAGAATCAAAAGCTTTTTTAGGATTTTAGAAATAATACGATTTGAGTTTTTCAAACCTCTTTGATTAAAAATTCTTTGTCTAAATTGATTACAAAATTGCAAATCTACAGCTTTTAATTTTTTTATACAAATATGGGCAAATATATACAGTTTTGTGTAACTCTTGTGATGTATGAACGGGACAGGTCTCTAGTTTTGTATGTAAATTATTTTTAACCCTTTGTCTTTTCTCTTTGGAAAGAGGAAGATTAATTCTAACGAAAAGGATTTTATCTTTACCGTACCCCAACCAATCTCAAAGTACAGATGGAATTTTTAACTTTTTCAGGGTCTAAAATGAAGGGAACAATTATATATATAAAAAAAGAAATGATTTTGAGCTTTTGTCTTGTTCATAAATTGCTTTTTTAATATATTACAAATGTTTAAACTTTGATAACTAGCTTTCATAATCTGAAAACTATGCATGCTATTTTCAAAATTAAAAGACTTTTACGTGCGCGTGGTTGAACAGAAAATGGATGTACCTGTCCATAGGCCTCTAAGACATTTTAAGAAATCTAACATTTTACACTAATTTTTCCTGATCTCTTATAAAGATTATTGCTATTTTTAAACACATTTTTCAATATAAGGTGTAATAATCTTAATGCCCAAGGTGTGCATTCATCGCTAAGTAAGACCAAAAATCCTTAAACTTAAACCAGGTTATAACACATTGCCTAATCCTCTTTCTGAACATTATATTATGTTACTGGGAATAAATCATTTTGTTCTCACTTTATAACCATAGCTTGTAGAAGAGAAAATGGATACACCCTGTGGTCTGTGATCTTCCGCATGGCCAAAGAAGATAGTATGTCAGTTAGAAGAAGTAACAAGAGTAAGTATCTTTTAGGTTCCAAGCCTGCCGATATATATTTAAAAGGAATATGCACGTTTGCCCTTTGAATAAATTTAGTCTTTCATAAGTATGTTGTATCATTATTATTATTAATTGTCATCAGTTAGTTTATATATATCGCTGACTTCTAAACAACAAGTATGCAATCAGCAGCACTTTACATACTTAAAAACAACTGAACTAAATAGACAGAAATGACTGAAAAAATTATGAAAAATATGAGTTTTTAATTTCTTTTTTAAAATGTTACAATTTCTAGAGATTTTAAAGTCAGTTGGTAGCTTGCTCCATTCCCTAGGCCCTCCCACCGAAATAGTGCGATCCCCAAAAGTTTTCCTTTGTCTTAATATTCTCTGGACTTACCAAAACACTTGAACTTGCTGAGGAGTACCAGTTACCTAATAATTTATTCACACCATTTTTCATATTTTTTTTGAAGTTTCTGCAAATCTATTTTTTTCTTATTACATATCATGTTAGATGATGCACAGGATGACTATAGCCCAAGTAATTGTAAGTATTTTGACATAGATAGTTACAACAGCACAGCAAAGAATGCTGGTTTTCTCTTTTCATGTTAACAGCCGTAGTCTTATTCATATTTTCAATACTATAACAGATTATCTTTCCATTCTTAACAATGATTTTTCAGTTATAGGTTTCTCGGAAACATGGTTTGGTTCAAATAATAGTGATTTAATTGGTATAGATATCTGCAACCTTTTTGAACAACATAGAGATTACAAGAGAGGGGCGGGGATCGTTTGTTTATACATAATAAATTCCCTGCACTTATGCGAGATGATTTAGCAATTTTTAACAATAATATAGAGTATATTTGTTGAATTGATTTATGATACAGTTGCTATTTTAGTTTGTGCTATTTATATACCCCTTCAGTCTTCGGTTAATTCATTTAATGATATCCTAGGCTCTACTTTATAAAATCTTAAATGAACATAAACATTATAATATCATGGGTAATTTTAATATTGATATTGTCAAAAACAGTTTAGTAGACTTTCCTAATACAGTATCATCATACGGGTTTTATCTATTGACAAGCAAACCAACTAGGGTAACTTGTAATTCTGTAAGTTTAATTGACAATATTCTCACCAATACTAGCTTTGATAATCATACTACTGGTTTTTAATTACTGATATTAGTAATCACTTTCCAATATTTCATCATGTTAACATTTTTACTCGTAAAATAGATACGGTGCTTCTTCACGTGTACGTAACAATTTGCAAAGTAATGTAAATAAGATCATTTAGGCACTTGAGTCAGTTGACTGGAGCTCTATTTGATCAATTAATGACGCCAACATTGCATATGATTCATTCGCAAATATTCTTAAAGCAACCTATAATAATTGTTTTCCATTTATTTGTATCAATAATAACCCCAATGTCAAAAAGCGACACCCTTGGATCACTTCAGGTATTCCGGAGTCAATTGAAGTCAAAAATAAATTATACAGACGGTTATTAAGAAATCCATCAAATGTAAGCAAAACCAACTTCACTATTTACCGAAATAAATTAAATCATGTTATACGCTTATCAAAAACGAGTTACTTTAATGAAAAATTTGATAGTTTTAATGATGCAAAGAGCACCTGGAGTATCATTAATAGTCTTTTAAATAAGAACACAGCAAATAGTGTAAATACTGTGTTTAAAGATGGCGCTAGTTCAATCACTTATCCCAAAACTATAGCAAATAACTTTAATAACTTATTTGTTAACATAGGTCCTACTCTTGCAGGCAAGATCGACAGTAATAACTCATGTCTTTAAGCCCAATAGATCTGCTGGCTCTGACTTCTTAAAGCCCGGTAAAATCAGATTAGTCACTCATATTATTGTAATACCTTTAATTCACATTATTAATCTATCATTCACCACAGGTGTATTTCCTAACAACTTAAGGTTGCTAAAGTAATTCCCATTTTTAAGAAGGATGAACCCGATGTTTATGAAAATTATCGCCCTATATTTGTTTGACCATGTTTTTCTAAAATAATAGAAAGATTGATGTTTAATCGTATAATAGGTTTTCTTGAGAAGCACAATGTTATATTTGAGGATTAATACGGTTTTAGGCCTGGTCATTGCCACTAATGAATTATACAAAGCTCTTGATAAAAAGGATTCAGCAGTTGGGGTCTTTTTAGATCTTTCAAAGGCCTTCGATACTATTGATTGTCAGATCCTTTTAAATAAGTGTATTATCTATGGCATGAGAGGTAATACACTTGCGTGGTTTTATAGTTATTTTTGTAATAGGCATCAGTTCGTATATTATAATAATTGTAGCTCTGATCTTTATAATGTTAAATGTGGAGTTTCACAAGGTTTGATATTAGGTCAACTTCTTTTTATTATATATACCAATGATATAAGCAATGTGTCTACAGAGTCATCACTGATTTTATTTGCGGATGACACTAATATTTTTATCAGGGTAGTGACACACATGAAGTAAAAAATAATGCTTGTTCTAATTTATTTAAAGTTTATGAATGGTTCTCTGCAAACAAGTTGTCTCTTAACTTTAGTAAAACTAATTATGTAGTATTTGGACCACTTAGTAAAAAATGGGATGTCACTATCCACTTAAATAGTATTGAAATTAGTAAAGTAGATACCACACAATTCTTAAGGGTTTATATTGATTCAAATTTTTCTTGGTCCGATCATATTCATTCAATTTCCAAAAGATTTCGAAAGGTGTTGGTATCTTGTCAAATTTGAAACATTTAATTTTACGAAAAATTGTCAGATCCCTGTATCAAACACTTATTTTACCTCATTTATCTTACTGCTGCAGTGTTTGGTCGAGTGCTGCTAAATCATTCTTAGATAGATTAGTGATCTTACAAAAACGGGCCATCCGACATATCACCAATGCTTTTTATCGTGACAGTACTAGTAATCTATTTTTGTCTCTAAACCTCCTTAAATTAACCAAATCTCATTAACATCAATCTTGCCACCATTGTTTACCTAGCTACTAACAATAATCTTCGGCCATCTTTTATAAAGATGTTTAGGACAAACAAAGACACGCACAACTACAATACCCGTCAATCAAACAACATCCATTGTGTTCCCTGTCGCACCAACATAGGATTATAGGATTTAATTCGTGCAACCGTGCAATTGATACCTGAAATTCCCTCTCAATTGACATTGAAAGCTGCAAATCTCTGGTGTGTTTTAAAAAAACTATTAAAGGTAAATGCATCATGAACTATTGATTTATTTTTAATCATTCCCTATTACAGTTAAAAACTTACATCCTTACTTACAGTACATCATTACTTTACCTGGGATCGGGTGGGTGGGGTGGGGACCTGGGGCTTCCTTTGTATGTATTGGTATGTGGGGTGGGGGTGTTTGTGTACTACCAATTTGTTATCTTTTTTGTTTTGTAATTTGGGAGTGTTGTACTTAGTTAAGCTCACCAGAGTTTGTATACAACACTTCCTTTCACAACCATGTATATTCTTCTGTATTTAGATATTTCGTAAATTTCATAATATATTTGTAAATAAAACTCTTCTGTAATTATATGTAAATATGTTGTGAGAAAACAAGTAAATGATATGAAATGAAATGCAATGATATTACATAATATGTAGTTTTAGACCTCAATGCGTACTTAGTTTTCTTTTCATTAAAGTAAGTTACCAAATAATTAGGAGCTAAGCCATTTACACATTTGTAGGACATACACATTAATCTAAAAAGTTTTCTTGAATTAATTGCAAGCCAATAGAATTCTTTCAAACATTATGTTGCACTATCATATTTATTTCTATTTAGGTAAGTTTTGCAGCAAAATTTTGAACCCATTGTAATTTCATTATGGACGATTTGGGGAGGCCGTTTACTAATGTACTACAATAGTCCAATTGAGAGATGACCAAAGAAAGTGCCAACTGTTCAAGGGACTTTTTATTTAAATGGCTACGTAATACCCTTAAGCGATACAAATTTTACATATCACTTATGCATTTTTCACCTATATGTTTGTTGGAAGGATAATTCTGTATCCAGCCATACTTATAAATACTTAATACAATTACTTTCGTGCATGTGTACATAATAGATATTAATACCCTTAGCAACACATTTCTCAATTTAATCTATTTGCATTCAATTCGAGATTGTTTTTGCAGTCTTCAAGATTTCTACAATTTCTTTCATCCTCAGGGCTATTTGCTTTGAAAGAGTCGTAGTATGCATGGTCGTCAATGTACTCTACAATGGCTACCTGCCTCATTTCATCTTGAGCACTATTGGCAATGTATGCCTTTAATGTATTTGCATACAAATTGTATGCTACAGGGCGCGTACAGCTCCCTTGTGAGACAGAGAGTGGGAGATCAAGCTCATCGGAAAAGGACTGATCTACCCGAAACTTTATTTTCATCCCTTAAAAATTGGTACGGAACCAATCTAATGCCGTTCCTTTTACCCCAAACTGATTCTGCAGTACACTGAAGAGGACACTCTGAACGACAGTGTCAAAAGCAGCCGAAAGGTCAAGAGCTACTAATGGTGTAACTGTTTGCTTATCCATATTAAGCAGCAGATCATTTGTTATCTTTATCAAAGCTGTTTCAGTATTGTATGATTCTCTGTAGGCACTTATATAATCAGGCAGTAAATTCTCATTATTGAAATGGTTATTAAGTTGGATAAGCATTCCCTTTTCAAGTTTTCAACTATCTTGGATATAAATGACAAGTTATTCACAGGCCTATAATTTGAAGGGACTAAATCTTTTCAGTCCAGATTTCTTTAAGAGTGGGCATACAATTGATGCTTCCAACAAAGATGAAAAATTTCCATGTAGCTAAATGACTTGTTACGAATCAGCATTAAGAGAGGAAGAAGAGCTAGTATGTGAACTTTAACAATCTAGCTGGGAAGGGATCTGTCGGACAATTGGTTGGATTGTTCTGTTGTATGAGTTTCATAACTTCGGCCTCGCTTAAAGGTCAAAAGGTTAATAACTCCCAACAGTCTCTCATAGGTGGCTCAAACAATGGATAGTTCTGAAGATCATCCCTGATTGTATGAATTTTACGCAGAAAAAAGTTTGCAAATTTGTTTGTGAAGGAGACGTTGTCGTCACTTTCTGGTAGTGGATTACATTGTGCTCTCCCAATCAATTTGTTGACAGCATTAATAATTTTTTTGAGTCTCTTCCGCAATTGGCGATGGTATGATTCACATGATCCCGTTTTGATTTTTTAGTCTATTTTCAATATTTTCGTTTGAGTTTAGCCAAAGTAGATTTGTGGATATCATCTGGAATATATCATCACTTATTCTCTGCTCTCCTAACAGATCTTTTTAATGCCAGCAATTCATCTGTGACCCATTCTGATTTAGCCTTGCAAATGATGCTCTTACGAACTAGTGGTGTATATCTATTTAATGATGATGATAATTTCGCTAATGATGAATCCGTTAGCGAAATTAGAAGCAAGAAGATTCGCATTATAATCTGGCCCTAATAACTTGTCGATAAGTAATTCCAAATCTGCCCTTAAATTACTATGATTTATCTCTTTCATTTTTTTTTTATTCTAAAACCTGTCAGACAATTGGTGGTTTTGTAATATCCATACAAAATTTGATCACCCCATGATCCGATATTGGAAATATTTTTTCCGGTTCAGTTAGGTCGAACTTAAACTCTTCCTTTGTGGAAGGGAAATTAATTGTACGACCAGAACTATGGGTAATGCAGTTAACGTGTTGTTTTAGACCATAACTTGTAATTGAATACCGGAAAGCTATCATAACGTGATGTCTTTGTCATCCCAGTAAATGTTAAAATCACCAAGCACAATAACATTGGTATATTCCTTAAGAAAATCACTAAGAAAATCTGCAAACTTATCCATAAAAAATGAAAAACGAACAGGATGGTTTGCGGAATACGGTGGTCTATATATATTAACAATAATTAATAGCTTGATTTATCAACATTAGATGACCAAATTCCATACTCAAAAGATGTTAAGTATGTAAGTATATATAAGTATGTATATCTTTTGATAGGTGTATTTTCTTATTTTTGCAGGAGGAAAATCAAATGTGAGGAAGAAAAAACGGAGCTGTGAGGAAGCTAAAAGAAATCTTACTCTTAGGCGTACTCTTTGAAACTTTAAAACTTCCTACATGGGAATTATTTATTTTTTTGTCAAAACCAAACTATTTTAATAAGCTCTAATATTATTTCCATTTTCTTAATGTTATCTGTACCCTTGATTTTTTTTAAACCTTCCTTTTTTTTTTACACCCTTTTTTTTTTGCGCCTATATTTTTTTCTTTATTTCTGTGTACACTCTTCCTGAATTATAACCTTTAAAAATGCCACATTGTGACATTATACGTGATTAAATGAGCAAGCCACATTTCCGTTAGTTTGAAATACTTTTGACTGTACAGGTCATTGACTTACTCGAGTTGAACTAATTTCGACTTTTATGCTTGTTCTAATTTTTCATTATTGCTTTGTAAACCACTGCAGGACTACTCCTTTCTAAAGTTGTGAAAAATCTGATATAGGCTTTCACCATTTCATGAATGTAATTTTATCAGATGCTGCCCATCTAAATGCAAGAGCTCCCTCAACATTCTCCTCCTCCTCTCCATCACCACTTGGGGTGCGAACCGCCATGTTCTCCTCAAAATCTTCAGGCTCCCCATTCGTGCCAAGCTTGATTATGGCAATATTGTTCACTGTGTTGCTCACAACTCATACCTCAACCACATCAACACCATCCAAAATGAAGCCCTCGGGCTTTGTCTAGGTGCCTACAGGACTTCCCCAATCACCAGCCTTCATGTTGAAGCCAACGAATCCCCCTTTCTACTTAGATGTAGAAAGCTTAGCCTCTTCTACGCTTTTAGAGTCCTCACCAACACCCAGAACCCTCTTTACAACCTCATTAGGTACCCCAATTTCTCCACCCTCTCTGATAGTACTAAAATTCTATTCCCTCCCTTTAGCTTATGCATTAAATCAGACCTCCTTTATCATGACATCAACCCCGTCACTCTCGGCATCTTCTCCTGGCTCAATTTTCCTCCCTGGGCCACCACCCTCCCTTCTATCCACCTGGGCCTTTCCACTCATCACATAACCCAAACTCACCCTAACCTCTTCATCAATCTCCACAACCAAATCAAAGACCAACTCTTAAATTACACCTCCATCTATACAGATGGCTCTAAGGAAGGCAGCAAGACAGCTGCTGCTGCCGTCATCCAAGACATCACCTCATTAGCAGACTTCAGACTACTCGTCTATCTTTTCAGCCGAGGCAAATGCCATCCTCCTCACCTCAATTTTATTGAGTACTCTCCGCTCAGCCACTTTGTCATTTTCTCTGGCTCCAAAACTGTTCTTACTTCTTTACTCAATCTTAAATGGGATAACTTCACATCCCACCTCCTCCTCCGGAAACTCCTTTCGCCCACCCTCTGCAGGAAAAGTATTATTTTTTCTGAATACCCAGCCATGTTGGCATCTCTGGCAATGACAGGGCTGATGCAGCCGCTAAGCTTGCCCTCAAGCTCCCCTACCCCTTTTCCAAAAACCCTTTCTGACATCAAAGCGCTTATCGCTTCCCTTCTTCGTGACCACTGGCAAACCTCATGGAACTCTCAAATTGCTACAAAAACTCCACGTCATCCAGCCCACCATTCCGATCAAACCCACCATCAACAACCTCTCTCTCATATTACCCGTTTTAGAATAGGTCACACCCACCTCACTCACTCCCACCGCCTTGTTGGCTCCCCCCAACCCCTCTGCAACAAATGCCATTGCACCCTCACAGTCCCATCACATTCTCCTTGCTTGGCCCCTGTACAACCTTCCCAGAGCTTCCCTTGCTCCCCACAACTCAATTGCTAAGTTCTTCCAGAAAAACCCTCCGGATAGAATTATCTCCTCATGAAGCAATATCTTTTCTTAGGAGAAATGAACCGTCATTCATTCACAGTTAATGCACATTATTACCTCAGGCATTAAGATACACAGCTATTTTTACCACCAGTTTGAAAACAAAACTTCTCGCATTAAGACACCTAACATGGATGAGTGATCTCAATCACAAATGTGCCTTGATTATTCGGCTCCGGCTTTGCGTAATCTTATACACACAAATAAGCCTTGGGCTACTTGGTTGTGGCGTGCATAGATGGCAAATAAACAAGCATTGTTTGGAGTGGAAACAATACACTGAACAGAGAGTCTGGTTGGTAATTGTCATACCTGAGTTTTCAGGATTAACTCAGGTGGCGGGTGTAGGTGTCAGGTGTAGGTGTCGGGTGTGGGTAGGCTTAAAGAGAAACTTTTCAGCATGTTCCCTTCATCATGCTTCCCTCTACAACCATATTTAGTTCTCCTCCTCCACCCCCTCTCTCTACTTTTTTTTCTTCACCCATGCACCTCCTCTTTTGATCCCAGCTTTCTGACTCTTTGTTCTTGTATTTCTCTCATTCTCCCCCTGTTTCCTTTCCTTCCTACCTCTAGAATGATATGACCTCTTAGGTACAATTTAACCCTCATTGTTGTGGTGCCCTTAAGCCCTCATCAAACAAGCAAACAACCAAAAATATATAGTAAGATGTTATAAGTGTAAAGATTGAAGATTTTCTTTTCAATTAAACAATAAAAATAAATAATCTATTTCCATTCTCTTTTCTTCTTTAGTCTCATCCAGCTACTAAGGGTCCATCATTCAATAAAGTGGGCTTCAACACTGGCGGTCAAAGCCCATTGGTCAGTTATTTTCTGAACCAAAAAGGTCTCAACAAAAAGGCAGGAATTGACGTCTATCTGCAAAGAACGGAGATTGAAACACTTCAACCATCCTTTGCTCTTGTTGAAAATACTTTTATTTCTCCCCATGGTTGGAAAGGACTGGGGTGGGGGTTTAATATTTTCTGTTAAAATATTTTGTCTGGTTGAGAGACATTTTTTCTGGACCAACAAGATTTTTGATTATTAAATTGTCCTAAAAGATTAGTTTAGTGGCCAAGTATGCTATTTTAAAGACTTGAAATTTAACAGGAGAAAGCAGTGCAAGTTTCAATAATTGAAATTTAGAACAGAAATTTAAAGAATTACATGAAAGATTTTCAACTGTCTTCTTTTCCATACACCACAACTTTTACATGCATTAAAACTGGTCAAACTTTGATTGGCTGTAACTTGTAAACTACGGGTCCTTTTGACATAATTTAAGGCTAATCTGTTTAGACTTTAAGGCTTTTCTTGGTGAAATTACCGCCAGTCCATAGACCTTTGCAGGTTAACATACTTGACCATAGTGATGTATCCCAAAGGAAAGGTGAGTCAAACTAAAAAAAAAAAAATTATGAAAATTATGATCATGATTTGGAAAAATTGGGAAATTTTATAACCTGATTTAGAGAAATCGGGAATTTTCAGAAGAGGATTTTGAAAAAATTGGCTAATTTAAGACCATGATTCAAAAAATCGGGAAGTTTGATAACATGCCATTTTGTCCAAATTTGTCTCCATTCTCAAATATTAGAGAGGGGGTGTGTGACACCCCCACACACATCTGTCACAAAGCCCATGTGAATAACCTTTTAATTTTTGAAATTCTTGTGAATACCATATGCCCTGGCAACAGTTTGCTAACAATTAAATCCAAGTTAATTTCTTAGTTGAATTCAAGCTCAGGTATACCATGTGACCCAGAAAAGAGGGACTTTTCTATTGGAAAACCACCGGCAGAAATAACAAAGTTAAAGATATATGTGCGTGAACATTTTCCGGTCTCGTTGTAGAGCCAACTGTTGTGGAGTCATGCTTGTACACAGTAAGTAGACCTAACGTTTGTTAGTTGTTACGAACATCAGTGGCAATTTTGCTAAAGGTGTACCAGCAGTTTAGTAGCATGCCTATTAATTGGAACATAAATTTTTCTGAAAAATGGGAACATTTTGCTACATGAAAGCCGCCATTTTGTGATATTTTCTATGATCCTTTCCTATCCTAACGTTAAAGCCTTATGCAATGTTACATATTTCAAATTTGAAATACGTCTGGAAAAATATCTTTTTAGGGGAAACTTAAAACTTATGAAAATACCTTCATTACTGTCATGGCTACAACTTTTACTCTCATTTGATATGTTCACCACGCCGTTTTCAAAATATTATCAAAACAACAATAGAGCTAGACTTTTAGGCGCGAAACGGCTATTTTAAAAATTCAAATGTTTTTCAACACAATGATTTTTAATATTTCAAGTACTTTCATTCTATCTCAACATGACTTACTATCTCAACATCTGAACAATATGGCTGCATAACTTCAATTTTCTCGCCGAGAGAAAAACTTGCTATACATACAGTGCGGGAAAACGTGATGCGTTTATGTAGCCATCGTAGCCATTTTTATTCCAGCGTGTTTTGTTTTCGTACAAGCTTTTTTACATCGATTTTAATTTGCATTTTTTTTTCTGGGTACATTTTTTCATTTAATGCCCTTTATCTTTACTCAATTTGAAGTGTATTTGTTCGAGACTTGTTCGAGACTAGTATGCGCATTGCGGGAAGAAGCAATGCGTATGAAACAAATTCTACTCGAAGTTTACTTGGATTGATCACGAAATACACGTAAAATGTGTGACACCATTCGTCCTATACACCATTCGTCCTATACTACGTATAGGCCGAAGGCCTCGAGACAAAACATCTGTACAAAAAATCGGCATGTTGACAGTGCACTATGCAGCGTGAATGGCGAGTGAGTGATGGCCTGGCCAAGGGACTGAGTGATCGCGTACCGGTTGGACCGGGCGGAGAAAACGACAAGATACAACAGAAAGCAAGTTTTAAAAATATTTTTGATTCCATGAAACTTGTTGTTTTAACATTTCCGTTCAGATTAAATGGCATTGTGGAGACATGAAAACCAGCCAATTTTCTTTTAAAGAATTTTATTTGGAGGACTGGAACCATTAAGAGCAAAAGTGATGAATTAACGTTGAATCATTTTGTCACTAATTTTAGGCCTAGTACTTGCGTTGTTCCAGTTCTGCGAGATAATTCAAATTATGTTGTCATTATGATATATCTAAAGACTTTTATTAGGCCTTGGTGTCTTAGCAGAGTTTAAGTATATTGCACTAAAGCTAAAATTGTTCATAGGTTGCCATAAAGCCAACTCTAAAATATATTTCAGTGTTTTATATTAAACATTTACAGCTATTTTATAGTACTTTTCAAAAAGATGTTGAAGAACAAATATTAAAAGTATTTGACATATTGAAAGATGAGCAGTACACTTAAATCAAAATGCTTTAATAAATATTGCACATTTCATCAGTCTGACAATAGGTTAATTCAGTATATACAATCATTTCAGTAATTTAAGTTTAACTTGTTAATAGAAAACTGAAGTAGCTTACAGCTATTTAAACAAATTATTTGTTATTGAATAATTTACACTTCATATAAAATAATAAAGTAACATTGTTTCCATATGGTACCAGACTTTTCCGGTCAAGATGACAAACGAGTTTCAATGGTGACAGAATGATTTTTGATAACAAGCTGATATAGGCTTTGATACTGATACTATTGTTTTTAATTTCTATATTATTATGACATCAACCTCAGCATTGATGTTTCTCAATTAATTTTCTCTTTTTTTGGTAGGCCTATTAAATCTGCTTGATATTGTAGTTCAACTTCAAAACAATTTTTACTTTTAACTTGCTCATATGCATAATTATACATTTCTAACAACTATTATTCAACACAAACAATATTGATATAGAGCTCTACAGTCATACTTTACATATTACTAGCCTATACTATTTTTCTATATTACAGTTGTATATGGTTATGCATAGGCAAAACTAAATAAATTGTTTTAAGATATAAACCATCATAGCAACACATTTCATCAAAATCGGTTCAACAGTGATTGAATCTCAGGCCTCAATTTGCATACTTTATGCATATTTTGTGATGTAGGCTTACTACAGGCCAGGACGACCTTGAAGTTTTCTTAGTAAATTCTTTGTTACCTAAATAATGTCTTTCATGCTTAAAATTTTGACCACTTGAAAATTTGAAGTATAAAGTTTTAGTGCTAAGTAAGAACTTTCCCATCCTTCAATTTAGGTAAAAAATTAAAGATTGTGACTAACGTTAGTTAGGGCATGCAGTGCAGTAATTATCAAGAGAAGAAGCTTTTTTTTTTTGCGCCAGAAAGTGGAATAAATAATAGGTTGCATATGTTTGTTCTCTGCTCTGATTGAAATGTGTATGGCTTTAGCCTAACGTTAGGCATAGGTCTATGGCCTTCGTGGGCAGAGGGCTAGTTGCATAAAAGATCCTGGAAGGCCTACAGCTAATTAAACAGCTAAGGTTAAAACCTTCATTTTATCATTTAATCAGTAATTATAGAACAATAATCAACGTCAATGAGTTTTTATTGCAACTGATGATTGATTTATGTCAGAATCGTAACACCTTGTTAACTTTAGGTTATTTGATTATTGCTTCCGTGAAAGAAAAAAAAAATCACAATCACGAAATTGTATAAATCATTGGTCAGTACTATTTTGCGCACTAATGTTTGATAAAATTAGTTTTTTTTTTGGAATTCGTGCATTAAATAAGCCAAAATAACCCATTTTTTATGTATTTCGTGATCAATCCAAGTAAATTTCGAGTAGAACTTGTTTCATACGCATTGCTTCTTCCCGCAACGCGCATACTAGTCTGGAACAAACACACCTTAAATTTAGTTAAATATAGAGGCATTAAATGAAACAATTTTAGCCAGAAAAATAATGCAAAATAAAATCAATTAGTATACAATTTTAGACTCGCATACCATTTTTTACGAAATCCATCGTTCACTTAAATGTATACCGGCTTTTTAAAGCTTGTACGAAAAAAGCACGCTAGAATAAAAATCACGTTGTCCCCACACTTTATGTATAGGACGTTTTGTCTTTCAGCCTTCGGCTTATACGTTGTATAAGACAAATGACGTCACGCTCTCTGGGTGAACACACTATACTTTGTTGCGTCAGGGAGTTGAACAAAACAAAACCCTGTTTACAGTCTAACGAACCCAAACAACATAATTACACAGCTTGATTCTTCAGCCTATCAATGCTCGATCAATTTCGAAATTCAAAGCTTTTGAAAATATGAAAATATTCCTGTTACTAACCACACATGTGTATATCTCAGAGCAAGGAGGTTATACGGTATTTCTTTCATTAAAGAACACTTCAAAAATGCGAGCTTTAAGCTTGGAGAAAATGTATAAAAACGGCTGATAATAGGCTAAGTACAACATCACTGCACACTTCTCAAATCGTTGTGCTTCTATTTGTCAGACTATTGTCAATATTTTTCTATTTTTTTGTAACGATTGCCATCAAAGTCATGAACAAATGGGTTAAAGTTTTGAAGGTTTATGGACATCACTTCAGATCAGTTTTTGAATTTTGAAAATAGCACTTACAGTTTTTAAGTTATGGCAGATCAAAGTTTTATGAATTTTCAACTCATGCGAAATTTGTGATGTATGACTGAGCTGCTGAGCGAACAGCTCAAAATCTGTATGTATCTTTGTCTTTCTGTCTTTCTTAATTCCATTCCTGCTAGAATTCAATTTGGCTGTTTGACGCATTGGCAAAGATTTAAAACTTTTGGTCAGAATTTGCTGCACCACTTCATTGAATTATGAAAGACATTTATGCAACATAATTTACAAAAAAAAATATCAAGTTACCTGTAATACATTATAAATTTGCATAAATTATGTAAATTGATGCTTGAGATTTCAAAACGCTGTAAGAAAGGTCAATGTTTACCAATTTTTATGAAATTATTTCATACTATGATGGTTTTTATCAGATTTTAGACCAATTTTAGTCAATTTTGACTCTACAGTTTCATATGCATCTAAGTACTCTTGTGGTACCCTTGAAGTTTGATATCTTTTAAACGAAACATGATATCATTATTTCTTTTAATTTGTCCTCTATCACATGAGATTGTAAATATTTGAACATAAGAATAATCCTATAACCCTTTAATAATAAAGAAAATATATGAAATAATGGGACGTTTCCAGGAGAAGAAGAAGGGGCAGCGGCCCGAGGAGGGTCTTCCAGCTTGATGAACAATTAAAAAGTATTGGTTAAATAGACCATTGTCTTGTTTGAGGGTATCGTTTTTCCATGCTCTTCATCCCAAAGTATCAAATAGGCGTGCGGAATATTTGAGTTTACGTCAATATTGCCTGTTAAAACAGTTTGCTTTAAAGTTTAAAGAGAATAGATCGAAAAATAAGGGCGCTCTTTTTTGCGAATTTTACAGATATATTATCCACAACAGAGCGTAAAACGTCATGCCTCTATAGACCACAGACGACGTGAGGCAAAGGTCACTTGAAATTTCATTTTAACCAGAATATTGCTAATTGATTTTTGGGGGCCCTCCAAAAATATGACCTCACATTTCGGTCTAGTAACCCCTTTAAACAATATTAGATAAGCTCCTTCAATTTTAAAAGGGATTTTTTTTTTGCTCCCGAACTTTTTAAATGGTCCCGTGTTTTTTACTATTGTATTAACGTGGACAGAAATATACAATATATAATGATAAGCAAATCAATAACCGCTGCGGAAGTGACGTCATTATAGTATATATCTATCAGAATTACCGGCGACGTGTCAAGCAATTAATTTTCTTGGGAGGTTACGTCATGCTTAGGCGTATACTAACTGGCTGTTATCTGAGTTGAGTTTTAAAATCACATTCCTGTGTATAATCCGTGTGCAAATATCCCATTGCGTATATTTGTATTTCGGTTTCTCATTTCAATCTTTCTCCCAAACGTACAGGTGTCTCCCGATTGAGTTTATCATTGATCGACATCACCTTTATCCTAACATTGTTTTCGCTGGTAATATGTCAGGTAGGCCACTAACAATCCTATTAAAAACAGGCGTACCTGGATCATTTACGGCTAGAGCAGCGAGCCTCAAACCTCTAGGAGCCCCACTGGCCCCCAGTGTACACGTATGAAATTGTCCAGCTCCATTTTCGGCGGCAATTAACTTATGGGCTTCGTGAGGGAGGAGGGAGGGGAGGGAGTGTTATCATAAACGGATCGCTCTCCGAGGCCTTGCTTCTACTGGTGGAAATGGAGGGATTACATGACATTTAACACTATACCGATATATAGTCAATAGGAAGCTCCTTTTGTCCCTGAGACTTTCTTCATTTATTCCCAGTATAAATTATGTACAATTTATAATAGGAGAATACAATAATACAATGATATACAATACAAATAATAATAATAATAATAATAATAATAATAATAATAATAATAATAATAATAATAATAATAATAATAATAATAATAATAATAATAATAATAATAATAATAATAATAATAATAATAATAATAATAATAATAATACTAACTAATACTAATACTAATACTAATAATAATAATAATAATAATAATAAAGGTAACAAATAAAAAGTAAACGAAAGGAAATAATGTAGAAAATGAGACTATAAACGATTAAAGAAATAAAAATGAATACAAAATGATTAGTTAGAAAGGTTTTTAATAAGGGGTCTAAAATACCAAAATGTATACAAATTGCAGCTTTATATACAAATGAATTTAAAAAAAGTGTTGTTCTAAAACTTGGCGTGGTGGCTGGATTTCTCAGATTATAATTTGTTTTATTGCAAATGGATGTTATTTCTAAATTTAATGGGTGGTCTTTTGTTGAAACTATGTTTTGGGCAAGTCTGTCAAATTCTTTCTTTTCTGCATCGTTTACTTTATCTATAAGTAAATCACGGTCTAAGCGAAATATATTGCCACAATATATCAAGAAACTTTTAATTCTATTTTTATCTTTTACTTTTAAAAAAATGGTACCAAACTGGGACTGCATAAATGATATGAGGCAAGATGGAGGCTGTAAATATCTTCATTCTAGTTTTAGGAGGGAAATAAGAAATGATATAGGTTAATGTAGAGACAATATGATACACTTTGGACAACATTTTCGAAATATGGTTAGAAAACGATAACTTATCATCAATGCAGACTCCCAAATAAGTTGTACAGGACGTCCGTTCGACACAATTACCACAAATAACCGTTCTCGTATTCTTTGTCTCAATAAACCCTTTATATTTTATATTTATATTTTCAAAAAAACAATTCCTTTGATTTTCTTGGGTTAAGAAGCAGATTTTTCTCTCTACACGTATCTACAACTCTGTTGACAAAATTTTGGTAGTCACCTTGATTTTGGCGATGGGTCTGCTTAGAGATATTGCACGAAATGGTGGTATTATCAGCATATTTGACAACGGCACAATTTGAGTCTGAACGAATTTCATCAGTATATAGAGTAAATATCGTGCTGTGATCTCGCTATGCTTTCCCTCAACCCACCCCCTTATACTAAAATGTGTTTACTGTCAGAGGTTATTTAATATCGCCCACACTTCGTATGTGAGAACTATTTCGTATATGTAAATAACAATTATAAAAATGAAACATCAACACAGTGATCCAGATCCACTCATTTTGTCAAGCGGAGTGCGGTAGCATAGGTTTTATGACGTCAACTGCGTTCTCAAAAGGTACCAGTGCGCTGTGCTGTGTGTTTGACACTCATCCCATTTTCTCCAGTTCAATCAGCTGTGAAATGAGTATCTGTTTCGTATGGGGGAGTTAGCTGCGATGGACTGGCGTTCCATCTACGTTCCATTTCCATAGGCGTGTCTAATGGGGAGGGGGAATCGGGGCGCAGATTTCCTCCCCCTAAGTGAAATATTAAATGCATCCTAGAAAACAGAGATGTTGGCATTTTATATTGGTATAGACTGATTTTTTGTTAATTTTGGACCGAAATTTTTTAGTTTGCACGGTGCAAAAAACTCAATTTGGACAATAAATCTTCAATTTTGAGCCCAAAATCTTCAATTCTCATTGGACCAAAAATCCCCAAATCTTGAAGTTTGGACCAAAATCTACAACTAAGGATCAAAATCTTTCAATTTTGGACCAAATTAGGGAGGTGAACGTCTAATAACAGGTTTATTTCAGTCATGCTAATTTTCCAAAAGAAAATGTTGCCTTGCCTCCCGATACCAAGAATACCTCTACTAGTAAGCCGACACACTTCGTTGTGCCAGCATGATCCAACAGTAAAGCCTTTTTACAATCCCGGACAAAAGTACTTGGCACTTTTTCCCCATATACTCCTCTTCAATGTTGCAATTATATTACCAAAAACTTTTTTTGCAAAGTGAATGTCAACCTTGAATCAGTTGGCAGGGGAAAAAATACCAAGACTTTTGTCGGGATTGTAGATGTTGTGCAATTTCAAATGAATAGGATCTTTGTAAGAACTGAAGGAGAGAACTGATTCAGTAACCACGTGACCTTTACCTTGATTGTTCTCATGGGTATATTATCTATTCTTGTTTTGTTCTATTAGAGGCGCAGGATTGCAGGAACCGTGAGCAATCGGAAAGCTTCCCTTTAAGATTTTAATTCTTACGGATGAAATTGGCTGGAGCATACTAAAAGTAAAGTTTGAAAATGGGCAAAAATGTAGAATTAGTAGAAAAAGATTGAAATAATGTAAATTTAAAACTTAAGTTAATGGAAAATTCCTCAATAAACGGTTAAGCTGAGAAGGGGATCTGTTAACATGAGAGTTCCCGATAAACATCGATGTTTAATGGAAACACAATTCAGCCGCACTGTAAATGATAGTGTTAATCTTTCAACGCAATTATTAACACTTTTGGATAACACTTTTTTAACACCTTAAAGTGTTTATTTTATTGCACTGGGAGAGCGGCTATCATTCTTGTTTTGTCATTGTATTGATGTTTTATTTGTAAAGCGCCACTGAAGATTGTCAGATAGAAGTGTGCGCTATATAAATTTATGGATTAGATTAGATTAGATTAGTTTTATTCAATATTAACACGTTGAGACGTTAAAAATTATTAACACAAGACACGTTAAAAGGCATAAATTTACGGATAACATTTTATTAACACAAAAACATATCAAAAATTACTTTCGTGTTAACTTTACAACACTAATGTGTATTTGAATGCACATTCACGTAAAGGTATTCATGGTGTTAAAAATTATCACTTTAGTGTTAAATTTACAAAACTGATGTTTATTTGAATGTACATCCTCTGCTATGCAGCCTTTTCAGGTAATTAAAGATTGATTCGAGATACAATTGTGTCTAAACAATACAATCACATACTGCCAACATAAAAGAAACAAAATTTGAGTCCATAAAGCGCCAAGTGTGACCACCTTGGTGCAATTGATAGTCATTATTTTGTAAATCATTCAATAACTCCTAAAATGCGATCTCTGCTTTAATTTGTCCCTTTTTACAAAGCTTTTGCAGTATTGCAATATATTAAAATATTTTTATTGAAAAAAGTCTTGTTAAAAGTTGTCTATTTGTATATACATAAAATATGCAAACTATAAGTTTCCAGGCACAATTAGAGAAGATGTGATGGTGTGGTTTGGTGCATAGGTAGTACACCTAACCTACTCAAACCTACGCTTGCATTTGCTTAATTTCATTTTTCATAATTAATTAGGGCCCTAATCAACATTCTTAATTAGTGGGCCTGATTAATTATACAAAATATGCCAAACGCAACCATAGGTTTGAAGTATACTTGGTGTACTACCAATATATCAAGCCACACTATCATGGCTCATCTGGTTATACCTGAATATTGTATATATAATTAGAACATTTCCTACCAATTTGGACCAATTTGCCAACCAAGTTGCCACTTTGACATGCCATATCTCTGAAACCGAACTACCGATTGAATTACAAATTTCAGTTTCAGATTCTTCAGACAAAGGGCTATAATATATTTGAATTTCAAGGAAATGTATACTTTTGACTTACATTTAGCCAATAAGGCCACCTTAATACACATCCAAAACAACATAAGAGTTGCAAATTTCTTAACATCTACGTAAGCTACATCTATACATGAGACTTTTAAAGAAACAATGTAGCAGTTTTATTATTGTACTTAAAATTCCAAATTAACTTTCTTAAATTACTGATACCTCTTCAAGGAATTGCCCTCTTGTACTGTGTATGGCACATTACTCATCCATGCATCCTCAATTAAGATACATGTAAGCTAATGACAAAATTCCTTGTACTTGAAATTTCCGAACAATTCCAGATTAACTTTATTGAAAAAATCTGATAACTCATAAGGATTTTCCCATGTTCGTATGGTACATTACTTATCTCACTCAACACACGCATCTTATGGCAGAACTTATTGAAGTTGCTTCCCTTAAAAACTGGTAGGGCTCATTGAGAAGATGTTGCTGCAAAAATCCCAACACTTGTCCATAGATCGCGGGATAATTTAGATTGAAGATGAAATTAACTCCTAACAGAAGAATCAATGCTTCTGTTGCATTGCAGGTGCTGCAGTCGATCTATAACGTTAGGTCTAGGGCCTAGTCCTGTAAATTAAGAGGTTGTCAAGAAATTTTTCAAGACACGACTCATCTAGGAAATTTCCTTTCCGATCTGTAGCCAGCAGGCTTCAAGAAATTTGCATGGGTACTATGTCTTCCATTACGATAGAAATTTTTAAAAGAAATCGCATTTACTGCACTAGCCTAAGTAAGGCCTACATTTTTGTATCAAGTTTGAGCTCAATCACACACACAGATGAAGTACAGTTCACTACGTAAGCATACGATAGGTGACCTAGAACTGCAAGATCCGATTACACTCTATAGTCACTTTAATTATATACAATTTAAGCCTATAAAAGTTGTATTACTTAGTCCACACACGTACGTACCGTACTCACACAAGAAAGACCGTCCGACTCCAAAACGTCTGCTGCCGGCGCCAAATGATTGTGTTCGCGAATTCAATCACGTGACTCGGTATTAACAATATGGTGTTATACCAAGTCGTCTCTCATAAATACTAGTGTTGAAGCTTTAGTGTTTAAGGCAGATAAGATTTAGTGTTTAAGGCAGATAGCCTTTCCACTTTTAACGCACTCACCTAATATTAAGATAAAGACATTAACGGCAAACATGTTAATAATGGCCGCAGTTTTATTTAATAAGCTTGTTTTAATATTATATTGTTTAGTATGTGAGTAGATCAACACTAAAGCGCGTTAACAAGAGGCGTTGACATTTACAGTGCGTGCAAATTTCCTGCTTATTTCGTGCTTATTACCGCGAAATTGTGGCAGTTCTTGCCTTTGGAAATTGATCATTCTTACACATCTGTATTCTACGAGTCATTATAGAAAGCTGTCGGAAAAACCCGCTCTGTAGTCTGGGTACGAAATAGTTACCATGAATTATTTAAATGTATGTACATTTTTGTCTATGAACAGTTGACAGTCTGGGGGTGCAGATTTCAAGTTTTGAGAAAACAGGTCGTTAATTCTCGAACTTCATTTGACATGTGGTCCATTGCTCATAGATAGTCTTTCTTTGATTATATCGCTGAATTATCTCCGTGGCAGTGCAGTAAAGCTTCAGCTTTCTAATCTGGCGTCCCGGGTTCAATTCCCGGTGGGTCTCCAACCAGTGATCCACGACTGGTTAATAAACAGCGGTGGGCGTCTTGACGTAAACACTCCAATGAAGGTCTGTTGGAACGTTATAAACCTTGGTAAACCAACCAACCAACCATTCCAGGTCTACAGATGATGAAAAAACAGTGTACCGCTTTCACGAATTAAGTTATTATCGTCTGACTCTCCGTATGAGCGGAACATAGCTTTCCTTTCCACAAAACCATGACATCCTTCTTTATAATGAACAGAATGAAAATGAATACACCTTGAACGCTGTTCAGAATGTTGTTGATGACACGTAGAAGTTCATTCGGCCATATTGCATAGGATAAATTCAGCATCCATGTCATACGCATGACTACAAAGAGCTGTAGAGGTAAGAACAAAAAAATAATACATTAGACTGATAGTCAGACCTACAATCTCCACCCCCGAAAAAACAAGCACACTTTTACACGTGTGTTTAAAATATAAAGCACAATTTTAAACTTCAAATTGAAACTTAACAGAATAAGATTTTGAAATAGTTTCCTCACCATTTTGTTTCTTTTACTGAGATGAACTTGACTTTAAGCCTGAACTGATCCTAGGGAAATCTACAAGCTTGAATTTCTTTTTTATTTACGTAGATATAACTGGTGTAAAACGTTTAGTGTAGAAGGTGGGTACACTTGTCCTCAGTTTCTAAACAATTGTAATATATTTCAAACAAATTTTAACTATTTACTTATAAATTTTAACTTATAAGTACTAATTATAGAATATAATTACCTTAGTATGTTTTATTTTACTATTTTCTATTTATACAATGGTTTTATGGCATTCAAAATCTCAGATAAAATTCTATAGAATACATAATTGTAGGATCGTGAGGATGTAATGTCGCAAGAGGTTCCCTTAACGGGATAATGTTTTTAAATAATTTCTTCACTATTTTTTATTTTTGCGTTTTCATTCATGTAAGATGAGACTTGCCCGGGAACTTCCTTTATGCCAAAACAAGCGCATTTGTGTGTATATGTACATAAATTCAAAGAGAAACAAGAGTATAATTACCCGCAAGTATATCAAAGTATTTAATATCCATTCATCCGTGTTACTTTTGTTTTTCCTTACTACTCTCGTAAGGATTCGACTTTGTCCGATTTTCACAGCCGGTGAAACAAAACATAAATAAATTACTTGTCATCAAAACTCCAACTGGTGAAGTGAAGAAAAACAAGTTTGCTTTGTTGCTTAACCAACAATCAACATACTTAATGTCAAGTACATTTCCCCTCAAATGAAAATATACGCAAAGAGCAACAGTGATTGCTGGGATACCCCACGCGGCAATGGAATACACTTGGAGGCGTCGTCTGGATGTTTGGACACTCGGAACGGAAAGTGTATTAAATGCAACAGTGACAGTTAAGGTGTGAGATATTACAGCCATCCACGTAAACACACTTAACCAGCAAAAGTGCGCCAAAATTGCAACAACTAGACACATCGTCTGGGAAATGACCAAGATAGGACGAATAAGGAATACGGCATACACTGCTGATAATCCAACGGATAAATTGATTAAGCATACTCCATGTGGGTTTCGAAGTTTTTGAAAAACAATATACGTAACAATTGTAAATATTAAACACATTATTGACAGGGAGTAACCAATTAGATTGATAATTTCTTCGGGTAGCAACTGAAGGATGCCTCTGCATACTGCTATACTCCCATTCATGTGTAATGTATACTGTGAGGGGTTCAAGACAATACGTCTGTTTGTTATAAGTGTTTCGCTAACTACATCGTAAACTTGGTATTCTGGGATATCAAACAACACCAAGGAATCATTACATTGTAAATCATACAATGTTTCTTGCCAACATTTATTCGTAATATGATACCGCTCACTTTCCTGCAAATCCGCCAACTTTGCGTAGCCGTAGATCAAATTTTGTTTGTAATCGTCTGCAACGACACTAAAGTTTGAGAAAGAAATCTTACATTGCTCAGAAAAAAAGTTATTTTCATGTTCAAACTCCAAAAGAAATAAACGAACCCCACAGGTGGCGAACAACATAAAGTCATCACTTTTGATATCATTGCCAAAAGCGATGTAAGTATGAATGAGGGCAAGAAAGTTAGTTGTTGTGACTAAAATTTCATTTGGCTCAGTGTTTGTGCGATTGACGAAATTTCGGAGCCTTTTCCGATTTACATTTGTCACCAACACTTGTTCGAGAAATTCTCTTGTATTTTCAAGAGATACATCATTTGTAATAAAATGAGAACGAAGCAAATTTTCTATGCAGTGACTGACGGAATTATTGGTGTTAACATGACAAAATCCACTTTGATCAAGAAATCCACCTTGGCAAATGTTAAGGCACGTTTTCTGATTAACATCAAAAATTTCATTTGCGTTGTTGCAGCGTTTATTCAAGTTTGCAAGCGCATCTACTGTTAATAAATCGGAGATATTGGTGAATTTACCGTTTATACCATGTCTTGCTTCAACCCGTGGACCAACGCATGCCCCAAAGTCAGTCACCGTGCCAAGGCAATGGATATCTGCTTTATCACAGATTTGGGCAAATTCTCATGTTTATTATATTTTTCAGAACATATCAGGCAATAGGGATTATGATAAATCCTACCGAATAACGGATTGATTGCTGACGTTCGGATGACGGGCGCAAAGAAAGATGAACATCGTGTATCCGTTTGGTTTTCACAAGTATCAATCAACATTGGGAAGCAAGATCTTGCTTGTCCTTTCATTGTTCGGGGAGGAAAGATAATTTCTTTTAGTGTTTGCATTCCTATCAGTTGAGAAGAATTGTCATTATTTATGTAAACTTCCCATTGCCGGAGACGGTCGGTTGTTCTTCCATGGCACAGTGCACAGTAAATGTTTTTGTAGACAACCCCATCTGTGTCGTCATATGTTGGTAATGCCAATATCAGGCTTTTGGCATTTGTGGTGCACAAATGTTTTATTTCTCTTTGAACGTAAGTATCAGGGCAGGTAGCTATCATGAATAAATGTAAATTTGGTTATTAATGTTAAGTTTTAAGCAACTGTATTCATTAGGCGCAAAGGTTTTGGGGAACGGCATGATGTCAGCGCTATTGTGCGCGTCTTTTGAACGACAGAGTAAGTTGTAGTCAAGACAACAGTCTCCAAACGTGCCACAGAGTGGATCACACGCAGAGGCCGTGGTATCAGACCATCTTCCACAACGATTGGTACAGGTGTGGTGGCTCCCACACAACTGAATTTTCTCATCCTGAAAAAGGGTATCTACAAAGGAAAGTAAGACAGCGCAAAAATAAGAATATGTGGAGTCGAGTTTTGTTTTCGAATTGTTTATCTTAGGCGATTGCAGAGAGGGCTATAAGCGGAAAAGTGACTTTGCTGCAAAAAAAATGGGGAAACTTAATTTGATGATTCCAAAAAATCGTAAAATTTCTCATCGTGATTCGAAAAATTGAGATATTAATTAAGATTGATTAAGATTTTCATTTTTTGACCAGGCCACTATCCCGTCACATTTACAATTTCATTTCCAAAATATTTTTTAATCGCATGAGGTGCACATGTTGTCAAAAGAAAGAAAGGTAATTCAAATTCCAAAACAAAATTAAGAAACATATGACATGTATGAAGTATCAGTACATTTCATACATAAGCATTTATATCAAGGGTATGAATAACACATTTCATAGATAGATCAACATTAAAACCTCGCTTGAACTTTTAAAAAACTTAACGTTTGAAATGTAGATAAACTAAATAGCATAAGGACAACGTGAACATTGATCAGGGTGGCTCACGAGACTTTAACAGTTAAATGCATGTATTAATAAATTGAAAGAGACAAACAAATACATTTTGAGACAGTATTTAAGAGAGAACCTTATCTATACAAGTCTAGAGTTGGCTGAATTATATAATAATAGAATACTGGTTTGGAAAGTTCGGAAAATTTAGTAGGCCCGTAGGGAGGAGCTTCAACGCGCGCGTTCGCACTCTCCGCCGACCGCCAAGATACAATAATGTAAATCATTATTTTGTTTTTGAATATGAAATTTATAATATTTTTGAGCCTATTTTATTATCTCATATATCTCCCTATAATTCATGGGTAATGGCAAAATTCGCGTTGCCGTGACAGAAACATCGCGTCCCAATCAAGCGAGTTTCCCTAAATTCTCTGAATTTCTTAAACAAAGCTGATTTTTTTTCATACAAATTTTCCGGTATCTTCAGAAGGCCTCAATAGTAAATTTAATTGCGTGTGAGCGAAACGTCAAATCATTTTGTAATACTTGTTTTATGACTGTTGTTTTGAATATTTTGATGCGTTCGGTGTACAATGACTTTAAGAGTCGTATATATAACATACCATAAACACAGGTAATCCATCCGACTCCATGTAATTTAGGATTGCAAATGCGATAAAGATTAAAGCTATGGCCGGAATTCATTGGACAGTCAAATAGATTTTCCTCTTCTCCAGCACAAAATATATTTCCAGTCAAAATATTATGATTGCTGACATCGTCTGGAATGCGAATATTTCTCATTAATGCCACGCCTGCATATCCAAGGTTGTGACAAGTGACATTACCATCCCTGATATCCCATTGATGGGGATACGCGCAAAAGACACTCCAATCATCCATTGGATTGCATCTTATTTGAAGCATGCCTTCAGAAGGCAACCGCCCGTTTGCTAATTGAAGCTCGAGGTCTTGGCTATCTGAAATGGGTGATGAATAAATTAAAGTAATTAGATAGACCTTTTTAAATCTGAATCGGCAATTACAGGAAGAATAATTTAAATAATGTCTTTCACATAGCCGAAATTCAAGTGTAAATAATGGATCAATTGTATACCAGACAAATCTTACCGACCATTTAAATACTGGGGGAACATTGACCCAGCGTCTGCACAGTTCACGCACGGTATGGGAACTACCGTATGAAAAATGATTTATTACCCGTGTGTTATACGTGAAGGCATTGCGCGCAGTATTTCTGGATACAACTTTTCATTAAAAAAAAAATGCAGGTGATTGGTTTAGTAACAAAGGGAAAATTCCCCCAGCAGTTGATTGGTGAAGTACGGAATAAATCATGTTCGGCTGAAATCGATTTAAAAAGGTATAATCTGAATATACAGGGGCAATTTTAACATGTTTCAACTTTCAAAGGGTGCAGGGGTAAAGACTTTTAATCTTCAGACAGCTGATGGATTATTTCCGACTACGAATGGACAAAAAAATGAAAAAGGTCACTACAACTTCTTTTAGTAAATTTTGCTGTAAATTGCCTAAATACTTCACAAATCGTTCCATTTTTTGTATCAATATGTTTATCTCAATTGTTCATGAATCATTGTAGTAACCTAAAGGAGACATAAAGTCTGACATAATCCTGATTCCATATTATAAAATTAAAAAAAAAACATCTGACCAAGTTTCATACTTTCCGAAGCAATCTAGCACATTTTGTAATTATTAAAAACTTTAATGCTACTACTAAATAGTATACTAAGTAATACCATTGGGCCCGCCATTTTGATTACAATACATGCATATTACAAAGTCAACAGCCAGCAGGATGTTGGAATGCTTTGAATTTCTTTACAATCTACCTCAAGTTTTCTAGCTTTGTGTCACATCAATCTGGAATAAAAACTTTAATTACATCATATCACCATGCACAATATTTCAATGGCAGCCTCCATGTGTCAACTTTAGGATTAGTTCAGTGGTCAAACAAGCTCATCGTATTTGAAAGAGTGCTTTGAAGGAAACAAAATGGTGAAAAAAGCATTCCAGAATCATATTCCGTTAAGGCGATATTCAAGTTTAAAGCTTTGTTTTATCTGTGTAGAAATGACTTTTGTTGTAAGTCTACTAAGGAAGGTTGGCGCCTTCATCCTTACATTCTTAACAATTGTTAATGTATTCTGAGGAAAATTAACTTAACTGTTGTACTATTTGAATGATTTTTTCTCTAACTTTCTCCTAACTGCCTGAGGTGGTTAATTATAATTACCCTTACTAGATTCTGTTTGACTACTTTCCTGACATATCCAAGTATTTTTAAATCGCAAAATTACAAAACAAAATATAATAGAATGCATCTGTATATCAAGAATATGAGGAATCTAAGGCTATGACATCACAACTTGTCCAACTTCAGTCATTTCTGCATAAATGATACCAAACTTTAATCTTAAATATCTCCTAAAAGGAATAAGAATTTTGAATGCTTTCTTCACCGTTTTGTTTGTTTTGAAGTTTTCTTTCATATAAGATGGACTTGCTTGACCCTTGAACTAATCCATTAAACTAATAACTTGAGATAGGAATAAGATTTTGACTTGCTTTTTTTTAGGTTGGTTCAAACTCTAATCCTTTATTGTATGAAATAAGGATTTTATCAGACTGTATATCTTTTCTAAACTAAACTTTAACTTATATAAACAAAATAGACAATATGCTCTAACACACTTTGTGCTGGTGTGGTGTCAAAGAATGCCACATGAACACTTTTTACTGGTTTTGTGATTTAAGTGACAATTGCCTCGATTATTTTGATAGGGTTGTAATCATTTTCATTTATGATCTGATGATAGAAAAAATAAAAGACCCCAAAATGTGAATAATATACATAAACGTCTAAAACCCTAAGGACAAAGAAATATTTGTATTTCTATTTTTAATTCTAAAACAGAATAGTTATTTGAATATGACAAAGCAGATTCCGAGCTGCTTATGAAAGTATGGAAAAGTTGTGATGTATGAAAGAGAAAGCAGTTTAAAATCTTTAATTTTAATGTAATTCCTTAAATTTTGTCCTAATTTTTAGCCACTGAAAAAGACATTTCCGAAAATGTCCGACGTTAACAGTTTAAGGGATGGAAAGGCTGTCAAAGTTTTAGACACTCGGGATACTAAAAAAAGAAAGAATATTAATTAAAATTACCCCCACAAATGAGAAAAATTTCTTGATCGAGCATATCGTCCGGAACGAGGGTACTTTCCTCTTGTAGGTTGCATGTTTCAAGTGCTGATTGCCTGATGTCAGGGCAGTAAATTCTAAAAGGTAAATGCTGGTTTAATTGAAACGGTCTGCTAGATGCTTGTGGTTTCATACTACAAAGTTGTTGATATCCCAACTGTCTAAAAAATTAAAAATTGTAACAGTCAGTGCATCCATTTAAAGGAACATATCAGAAACCGTTCCTTGAATACAAATCCATTGCTTTCACGATTTCTGCTTCGAATTTATAAATCAAACAAGTTAAGATAGTATCAATGATAAAAATAAATGACGTGCAAATCAAATCAATTCAATTGATGACATAGTTTCATCCTTTATTGTCAACTACACTGGAGCTCAACTGAATACACAATACATGAGCAAGACATTGATTGAATGTGCTTCGATGATGTTTAAAAGTTGTTTGTGAAATTGAGCATATCTGATTTTCAATGGGCGGATTTAAAAAAAATTACCCGAAATTCAGGATATTTTTGGTGTTCTCGAGAAACAGAAACATTTCAAGAATTTCCAGTATTTGTTAGGCAACTTTCTACGAAAAAGAATGAAACCCAGGAACTTCTACTATTGGTAAGGTTTTTCTTATTTTATAGTTAGCTTTTATAACCTCCGGGAGATTAAGTCCCTACCCAAACTGTCTGAAAAAATAAATTAAGCACGTCCGTTTTTTAAGGGGCGAATTTCTAAAATGAATTACTCAAAATGTTTGATTTAAGTTTCAGACTTCGTCTATGATATATATATATATATATATATATATATATATATATATATATATATATATATATATATATATATATATATATATATATATATATATATATATATATATATATATATATATATATATATATATATATATATATATATATATATATATATATATATATATATATATATATATATATATATATATATATATATATATATATATATATATATATATATATATATATATATATATATATATATATATATATATATATATATATATATATATATATATATATATATATATATATATATATATATATATATATATATATATATATATATATATATATATATATATATATATATATATATATATATATATATATATATATATATATATATATATATATATATATATATATATATATATATATATATATATATATATATATATATATATATATATATATATATATATATATATATATATATATATATAAATATATATGTATGTATATATATATATATATATATATATATATATATATATATATATATATATATATATATATATATATATATATATATATATATATATATATATATATATATATATATATATATATATATATATATATATATATATATATATATATATATATATATATATATATATATAACTAGCACTCAAAAAAGAAACTAGTAACTAGCACTCAAAAATGACTGTAATGCATTTATGAAATATTATGATTTTTCTAACAGCTAAGGTGTATTTTTTTACGAAGTTAAACAAGGTTTTACTATGTAAACTGTAATGTTATGTAAACTGTAATGCATTTAAAAAAAATGATTTACATTATAATCACTGGCGGCGCCAGCATATTGAGGGGCAGTTGTACCTCGCTGGGGGTAAACAGTAAATGTCAATATTATGTGTAATCCAGAAAAACATTTTCTCATTTTGTTTTGGAGGACTGGGGTGGGAAAGCGAGAGACAAAGAATTATATAGAAGAATTCCCTCTCTCCCCTCCCCTATACCGCCGCCGCAACGTTCTCTAAATCTGTACACATACAGTTTGATTGTTAAACTTATGTACTTGTTTATTTCAACACCTACCTGCAAGCCATTCGCCCAGCTTTCTGCGAGAACCACGGAAAGAGCACCCCGTGCCACAACCCCATATACTCAACTTGAAGGAAGCCCCTGTTTCTGCTTCCTGCAATTGTGACATTGGTGATAACTGTGTGGGAAGAAGAAGAGTGAAATGTGCCACATGGGTGTAGTCAGGGGTCAACGGGGTCACACGGAGCAAGGGTGTAGCCAGCCAAAACAATGTGTCAAATAGCGGTTTCCCTAAAGAGGAAAATAAGTTGAAATATCCAGAGAATATATGTTAAAAAATCCGGTTTTGTTCTTTACACAAATTTGATCTCCGAACAGTCAGACAGTGTCATAGCAAAGAGCTTGTGTAGAAGCTCTTTGGTCATAGACTGTCATTTGACAAAATATTCGAAAATATTTATTAGCACAGCAAATTGCCTCCTAAGAGAATTTCACCAAGGTCCCGGTTGCATGCTTTTTACTCGGTTGGGAGGCAAAATTAGGAAAGTATTAACATAGCATTGCAACTATTGGTAAAATTTGGCAATATTTCGCAAACAAATTTGGCAATATTTCGCGAACAATGAAAAAATGTGGCGGGTATAGGTGCTCAAAAAACATTAGTATTACTCCGCTTCATCAATTTGATTCATCGATTTTCACTTCTATCAGCAGATCAGTCTATTAGACTCTAACATGACCAGGTACAACAAGGACTTAAGTCTGAGCAGGCTAAAGTTTTGTTTTCGTATCATGGGAGTAGGTATAATGAAAATATTCATATCACTAAAACTAAACTTTTTTGTTATGTAGGTATATTATTTTAGGGGCGTAACTTAAGGGTCAGGGGAAGGGTAGGGGGGGGACATACACCCATAGAACAATTCATCTTCGGGCCATTTCAATTTTGACTATTTTATCGGAAAACAAAATGGCCCAGAATTGAAAAAGAAATGTGAGAAAATGACTATGGTTATACCTTTATGTTTCTGTTTTTCAGAAAAATACAAAATACATTTGAAAATGAATAATGTCATAGTTGTTTCGTTATCTTCATGGCCGT
Source organism: Chiridota heheva (assembly GCA_020152595.1). Classification (NCBI taxonomy): domain Eukaryota; kingdom Metazoa; phylum Echinodermata; class Holothuroidea; order Apodida; family Chiridotidae; genus Chiridota; species Chiridota heheva. Next base: position 1,119,372 of record JAIGNY010001325.1, read on the forward strand.
ACAAGCTCCGACACCCCCCCCCCCCCCCTCCCTACAGTTGACCGGACACTGATCTTAATTGGACAGAGATGTAGATATAGAATGTCGGATGAACTTGTATCCGTGTATATTTCAGTCATGCCCACAACTCAGATAGATATTAGGATCATGTTTTCCCGATCGCCGACTTAGCATGATGCTAACAATATCATAATCGGGCACTTTGTCGGGCAGAGATGTAAAATATCGGATATTCCGTTTAAACCAGAGATAAATCTCAACGGTACCTGAATCGTCTAGATATCATAATCATGTTCTCCCGACTCGGCATTATGATGCTGACAACATTACACGTGGGCACCTTGTCTGCTAGTCGGGCAGAGAAGTAGAGCTGTGTCCATGAAACTAATAATTTTGGCTGAATTTTCGTAATTTACCCTCTACCTGGTTAGAAATTGTAACCCAAAATGCTTATCTCAGTAGATTTTATTATTATAATCTAAAATGTTCTTCTTTTCATGAATTATATTTTGTCTTACATTTTTGTGTTCAATTTAAGCCATTAATCCAATATTCAGTAACATAATTTTTACAGTTTGTATGGAAATTCATACTCTGCCTGTCTGCCTTTTTAGAAATAGTAACTCTATAATGCCTATATGAGTAAATTTGAACATGAGAATTTAAAGTTATATTCTTCAGATCTTATCCTTCCTTAAATTTTCCAAAATTTGTCAATTTGTGTTGATTTTAAGCCATGAATCCAACCATTTTGGCTAAAGTTATCAATTTGTAGGGGAATTTTTCCTCTGCCTGGCAGAGTTTAAAATATTTTTCTTTTTATTAAGTACATTTTAGATTTTTATGTTGAATTTAAGCCACTTTAGTGAAAAAACAAGAAATCTTTAAACCAAAGCTACACTCATGAGCGTTTGCAGATATTTATATATATATATTTATATATATATAGATAATATATATATATACATATATATACATATATATATATATATGTATATATATATATATATATATATATATATATATATATATATATATATATATATATATATATATATATATATATATATATATATATATATATATATATATATATATATATATATATATATATATATATATATATATATATATATATATATATATATATATATATATATATATATATATATATATATATATATATATATATATATATATATATTTACATATATATACATATATTAAATTTTGTCAGTTTGTGTTTATTTCCAGCCATTTTGGGGCATCAAAGACCTGTAGACAAGAAATCTTTAGAGCTTTGGGCTTCGCCCCTGAATCCCTTTTAAGAGCCCCTCCTTGATCCCTACCTTTACTTTGTTTCATGATCCCTCGATTTTTTATTCAAATTTTGGAACTTTGTATTGATTTTGGGCCATTTTGGTCCATCAAAAACAAGAAAACTTCGGGCCAAGGCTTTACCCTTAAACGCTTGCACAATTTTGCCAGATTGTTCTCCATTTTGGGAGTAATTTTTCTTCTGCATGTTTAAAAATGCATGGTAACCTATAGAAATTAACATGAGAATTTGGAATTGTCTTCTTTTCATCACTTAAATTTTGTCAGTTGGTGCTCAGTTTCAGCCATTCTTGGGCAAATTTCCAGAGTGACTGGATTTTTTTTTTTTTGGGGGTGGGGGATTGGGGGGGGGGGGGGGGAGGGGATGGGATCTGTCCCCTGTATATATCATTTAGAGATAAGTTGGGCAAATGCAAATTTTTGTCTGGAAGATTTGTCTTAACCTCCCCTCCCCCACCCCTCCTTCGCGATCAAAGTCTAGTCTGCTATTGTTAAGCCCCAGTATATTAGTTACGTTATATATTTTGTCCACCCTTCGCGAAAGTTTTACTGTTTTCCTGCAATGACATCGCACGGCGGTACATACTATTTATGTAGTTGCATACGAAGAACGCAAAGTGAAATAAAAGTCAAGATCCGATATGACATTACACAGTATTCTCGAGAGCAGGAGAGAGCGGAAATAATGGAGAAGATGCTGTTCCCAAACTTGTGTGATGTATAATGTTTATAGTACGGTTCTAACTAGGCAGGGACCTGATGGAAATTGTTTTTAGTTTGCATCCCGATGTCGTTGACGTAACTTCACTACTAACACTTAAATGAATATGAAAATATGAATACTAAAATTTTATAGCGAACTAATGAGAATTTAAATATGGTAATGATCACGAAAACATGACTATAACATTTTTGTAGCGAACTTATAAGAATTCAAATATGGTAATGATGTGAAAACATGATTATTAAAAATTTGTAGCGAACCAATGATAATTTAAATATGGTCATGAATATGGAAGCATGAATATTACAATTTTATAGCGAACCAATGACAATTCAAATACTGTAATAATGTTCCATTTTCTAAAATATATTCGCAAAACTGAGGACAGATCTGCAGAGTATATGTACAGTAGGTAAGTATAAGTACAAAAGAAAATACTAAAGTTGCTGTGTAATACATCACAAAATTTTCATAAATCATGCAAATTGATGCCTGAGATTTTAAAATGTTGTACAATAGACAGTGTTTAACCAATTTTGATGGAATTTGTTGGTGTTACGATGGTTTTAATAGATTTTAAAACAATTTTAAAGCAAATATTGCCTCTACACGTCCATATACCTTTAAGTAATTTGTAACATGTGAATTATAGGCCTATGATGTATCGTTACTCATCATTTTTTTATATTCGGATTGAGTTCATTGTATATATCGTGAAAAGATTTAAATAGAGTATAGGATCAAAATGAAGTAATTAATTAAGCCAGGGGTGTAGGAAGGGCAGTGGCGGCGCTACGAGAGGGAGGGGTGGTTGGGAGTCACCCCACGAGATCGCTTTGCCCTCCACTTGCCCCCAAGACAATTTTGTAAAGTGACATATCTTGTCCGATTTAAACGCTTTTGCCCCATGAGAGAAAATTGCCCCGCTGTTTCCCCAATAACCAAAATCCTGGCACCGCCACTGAGGAAGGGTCACCTCTGAAGGGAAGGACTCGAATCCCAAAATTTCCCGGTTAGAAACAGAAAACTCGTGCTGGTAAGTTAAGTTTCCATCAACCTGTCAAACGTTTATAGGGAAACTTTCATCAATTTTCAGAAAATCTCTTTTAATTTTCTGAAAGTTTTCTTCAATTCGGAAAATTTCCTTTAGTTTAACAACATTTCTTTTAATTTTCACGAATGTTTAATTAAAACAAAATATAATATCTCAATATTACCATAGGGGCATTTTACCGTAACCCCCCCCCCCCTCCCTCATCCTTTAAAACAATATATAATTTCTCATTATTACCAGAGGGGCATTGTACCCTCTGGTTTCTAAACAGACTGAATTAAAATTATTGCATACGAGAAGAAGAAAAAGAATTACATACCATTTGAGTTTGGGGCGAAAACATTTTGAACAAAAACGACGAAAAAAGTAAAAAGCAGTTGAACAGAATTCCTCTCCTACAGCAGCGTAAAGTGCTCATTTTGAATCGTCCATCAGCAGAGACTTGAACACAGAAATGAAAACCGAAAGACGCTTAGTACGGTTGGGAAGTTTTATAACAGATCTTTAAAATATAATTGCATGCATAACTTCGCGATGTATTACAATACATCTAGAACACTTGCACAATCATTCTTCGTCTTATACTGCTTTCTACGTAAGTCGAAACATGATTGATGCATTTTTTATTTATTTTTGTAAAGTTCAGCATGGAAGTGCGTGAGAGCTTTTATTTTATAATCTAAATCATTCGAAGGTTAAGTAAAGTACAACATCTGAAACCAGAAGGAAAGATGGCAATAAATTCACCTCCCACCAGCCAGAGGTTCACCTATTATCTTGGTCATATATCTTGCGTTTTTCGTAATTCCAGTCTTGAAAGTTGCATGTTCTTGCTTGTTATATCTTAGCCTGCCAGTATCTGTATATGGGTTAATTCTTTTGTTTTTAGCTGCTTACTAATGTACGATAATAACTTACTAAAATAGTAAATTAACTAAACTAAATTAGTAATTTCTGCATTTAATTTCCATATTTAATGTCTTCCCGCATAACCCATATTCATAATTTATGATTTGACAAAGTTCTGATAGGTCGATAGCGTTAACGCTGAAATAGATTTACATAATATGAGCGTTTTTACCACTTGTGAATTATATATGGAATTAAATGAGCGTCAAACCCATCTGTACATATTTCTGTATTTGCGATATCTGCTTTAGGGCGAAGAGCAGAATATTAAGAAACTAGGAACCCAAATGGGTTGTGTGCTTCCGATGCCTTATTTTCAAAAGCTGTTGTGGCATTAGAAGTGGCATGGGATATACGTATTGATTCCCTACAATCCGCGTTTAAATACTTGACACTTTTTCCCCTCCCCCCTGTTTCAATGTTGTTCGTTTCTCGGCATGCCAAAAAGAAGACACAAAGGAGAGCTGAAATTTACTTTCACTAATAAAAGGGGGGGGTAGAATGGGAATGAAAAAAGGTGTCAAGTACTTTTGTCGCGGATTGTAGCTACGCCCCTGATATTATAATTAACATCTGAGGATATTGAGACCTGCTCAATTTCATTTTGTTAATCAGTGTTAGAGCAGATGCATCGGGGTTTTAACCAGTGGCAAAGCTACAGGACACCTGACCCCATTGGTTTGAAATCATTTGAATTTCAAATAAGCATGTTTCATACCCTTCCCCTCCAAGAAAAACAGTTTGGGCCCCTTCCCTTCCAAGAAAAATAGTTTGGGCCCACTTTAAACCTCGGTTGTGGGAATGACTCTTTAAGAGTTTGAGCTCAATTTGCCCTTCCCCTAGTTGTGAAAATGTCTCTTTGGTAAGTGGTAATTATACATCACATATATCTGTGTTTTGAACTGATAAGATTTAAAAATGTATCAAAGAATTTGCTCCTTTAAAGCTTTCAGTTTGCTTAATTGACAACCCTTTTTTACCCAACCAATTAACTTATTTATATCCACGGCTATTTTGGGGACTCAGCAGGAATTTAACACGGGATATTAAATTTGTCTAGCTGATGTTGTAACCACCAGACCATGGAGGTCTCTCAAGATGGTAGATAAATAAACAGCCCTTTAATCTGCTATTGATAAGCAACCCACGGATGGATGGATGGATGGATGGATGGATGGATTCGCCAGTGCACCACAACTGGTTATCAAAGGCCGTGGACATTGACTTGGTTGTCGATGTTATGTCTGTCCGTACGTCGTACCTGTGTTCTCGTCCGGGTCGTATTAAGCGTTTCGTGAAAGCATTTGTACTATCATAACCGAATACGCAGGCGACGACCCCGTCATTGTAATTGTGTGTTCAACTCTCTCTCTCTCGATGGATGGACGGACGGACGAACGGACGGACGGACGGACGGATGGACGGACGGACGGGCGAAAGGATGGATGGATGGACGGACGGATGGACGGACGAACGAACGGACGAACGGACGGACGGACGGACGGATGGATGGATTTTTGAATAGTTTCTCCAGACACTATGAAATTTGAAAACCTTATCATGTCTCTAAATTTATAATCTCTTATATCTGAGCCTACTCATGATTCTGGTCATTGCCTGGACACTGTCATCACTAGAACTGGCTGAACAGGATTGAATGTGGCAACGTTAGTTACTCTTTCATATATCTCCGATCATCATTGTATCAATATGTCGATTAATATTATCAAGCCTGAAAGGATTAAATTGACAGTACCTTCCCGTAATTTACGAGCATTTGACATTGATTCTCTTAAACAAGACATTTCTGCATTGGATGGATATGTACCAGAGACTGTTGTGGGTGCAATTGACAAATACAATTCTGTCTTATCTTCTGTTCTGGAGAAACATGCCCCACTGGCTACAGAAGTGGTAGCTGTAGTGGTAAAAGTGGTAAGTGAATACTACCTGGTATAATCCAGAAATACGGAAAGCAAGCGTTCTACGAAGAAGACTGGAACGCAAAGCGAATAAATCCGGTACTGTTACCGATCGTCAAGCGGTCAAAAATCAGACAAAGTATATGAACAGTCTCTGTAACAATGCTAAAACGGAATACTATAAGAGAAGCACCATTGAGTCAAAATCGGACAAGAAGAAATTGTTCAATACAGCAAAATCTCTTCTTGTTGGAAAAGCGGAAGCTAGCTATCCATCCAACACTAAACCTGAAACTCAATCTATCAATTTTGCTGAATTCCTCAAGGACAAAATCTGAAAATACATGTCAGTATTAAGAAGGATTTAGCGAAAGAAACCATGAAGGATTTTCAAGTTGAACCAGCTTGCATTAATACCGCTAGATTCCACGCGTTTGCAACTGCGTCGGAAGAAGAGATACAGAAACTTGTTACCAATTCATGTACAGCATATTGCAAGAGTGATCCACTTTCTTCTAAAATGGTCAAGTTATGCAATTCTGAGTTAGTTCCAGCTATTACTAAAATAGTCAACTTATCCCTACAGAGCTATACTGTGCCTGCTGCAATGAAGGAAGCCATTGTTAAACCATTGCTCAAAAAATCAGGTTTAAATAAAGAAAAATTATCGCTCAGTATCCAATTTAAGCTTCATATCTAAACTCTGCAAAAAAGTTGTTGCTTCATAAATTAACAAATACATCTTAGATCATAATCTAGCTGAAAGGTTTCAGTCAGCTTACTGTCGCTCCCATTCTACAAAAACTGCTCTTCTTAGGGTGCATAATGACATCTTAGCGGCTATGCACAAGAAGAAATTGACAGCCCTCGTCTTATTAGACTTCAGCGCTGCATACAATACTTTGGATCATAGTATTCTTTTGAATCGCCTGTCGACTCGCTTTAGGATCAAGAACAGTGCATTTCTCTGGCTAAAATCCTACTTAGAGAACGGAAGCAGTAAGAGGTAATTATACAGACCCGAAAAGTCCAGGTCTGTATAGTGACCCCTAAGATTTTCCCTCTTGGTCATCGGATTGCGTCACAAGTAGGGCAATGACGAAGCTTCTGATTGGTCACTACCTGTATAGCGGCCCCTGAGATTTTCCAGCCAATCACTACCTGTATAGCGGCCCCTAAGATTTTTTCTCACCGAAATTTCAAAAATTGAATGCTCGAATTTAATGTTTGAGGAAAAGAGTTAAGGGGCGTAGTTTGGAATCAAGTCCTATCCCCCTTTTTTCGCCTTAAAGCGCAGTTCTGTCCTGTCATTTCCCCGTTGACGCCATTTTCCCCGTAAAAAACGTAGTTTTGTCCAATTATTCCCACAATTAAGCTCCGTAGACCCCCTTTTTTTGCATTAAAGTGCAGTTCTGTCCTGTCATTCCCCTGTAGACGCCAGTTTTGTCCTCTCAAATTGAAAATAGTTGAGCAAAAAACTGTCTTAAATGACAGTGTTTCAGAAAAATTGTTTCTCAAATAATGGGTTTCAGAAAAAAAATGTCTTCTCAAATCATTCACGTTTTCAAAATATCGTCGCTCAAATTTGGTCCCTGTGCAAAGTCAGTGGGATTTGAAAATAAAATTTCGTACGCGTTTTCAAAAAAAGTCTTCTCAAATCACACCGTTTAAAACATATCGTCGCTCAAATCTTACCTATTTTCAAAAACATGTTCTCAAACATGACAAGTTTCCTGTTTCTCAATTGTCAAGTAAAATGTCTTCTCGAATGGCGTGACTCGGTAAATTGTGACAATATTATCCCGATATTATCATTAATCGTGACATGGCGATTTATCTAAATTATTTTTACAGTTTAAACTCTTTGACAAATCTCAGCTTCCAATCAACAGATTATCAGTATTTATTGTTTTGAAATGGGCGACAATGAGTACCATGACCTGACACACCCAGTCAGGAAAAGCTATACACTTCGTTAAAAAAACTCCGCGGAACAATTGAGAATATCTTGTGACGCAATCCGATGACCCAGAAGAAAAAATCTCAGGGGTCACTACACAGACGGGCCTCAACCAATCAGAAGCCAGAATCAGAATGAAGTATACACCTCGTTAAAAGGACTCTGCGGAACAAATTATTGGTCCATTACATACGTAATAGAATTATGTCATTTCTTGACCAATCAGATTGGTCAATTATTAGTGGTGTGATGACCATATATGGCAACAGTATTGAATGAAAAAAATATGGGCTTGGGACGATGATGAAGAAGTCATCGTTCCCGTCCACTACTCTCACCGCTACCAGAGAGACGGTCCCGGTAAAGTTCTCACCAGAGGCATTTCCAAGGAATCTCGACTGATCTATACAAAACGGTAATTCAGCCCGATCTCACAACCCTCCCGTACGGGTATTAAACCCTTCATCCCACAAGTCCCCTTACATGAAACGGACAGGTTCGTCAACGACAATTGGGTGATTCAATAGACCACACTGCTGAATGCCAACATTCGTAACTCAAGATCTGATGAAACCCCTAATGAGGGCGGAAGGAGGGAAAAGAGCTATCATGGCTTGCCTCCTACGGTATCCTGCGTTGGTTGGTGCAGGACAGTACTTTTACAATCACCTGACACACCCAGTCAGGAAAAGCTATACACCTCGTTAAAAGGACTCTGCAAAACAATCGAGACTATCCTGTGATGGCAATCCGATGACCTGGAAAATCTCAGGGGTCACTATACAGGTAGTGACCAATCAGAAGCTCCGTCGTCGAGAAGATCTTGTGACGCAATCCGATGACCAAGAGGAAAAATCTCAGGGGCCGCTATACAGGTAGTGATTGGCTGGAAAATCTTAGGGGCCACTATACAGGTAGTGGCCAATCAAAAGCTCCGTCGTCGAGAATATCTTGTGACGCAATTCAAAGACCAAGAGGAAAAATCTCAGGAGCCGCTATACAGGTAGTGATTGGCTGGAAAATCTCAGGGGCCGCTATACAGGTAGTGACCAATCAGAAGGTCCGTCGTTGCCCTACTTGTGACGCAATCCGATGACCAAGAGGGAAAATCTCAGGTGTCACTATACAGACCCAGACTGTGCGGGTCTGTATAGTTACCTCTTACTACTAACAGATCTCAACGTGTCACAGTTAATGGTCTCGACTCGGAAGCATTTATTTTGGACATCGGTGTTTAACAAGGGTCCGTATTAGGTCCTCTGTTGTTTACCTTGTACACTGCATCCCTTGCTGACATTATAAAGCGCTGTTCCATTGGATATCATTTCTATGCTGATGACACTCAACTTTATTTTTCTTTTGATAATTCAGATATTCAAGTTACTTAGCTGGAAAACTGTTTAAAAGACATCAAGAAGAGGATGCTTATTAACTTTCTAAAAGTCAATGATGATAAAACTGAAAAAGCTGAATTCATTTTGACTGGCAGTACACTTTCCCTCACACAACTGCCATCTTTATCGTTAAATATCAATGGAGTAACAGTAAAAAGCTATCGAAAGTGAAAAACCTTGGCACTGTTTTTGATTCAGAAATGTCCATGCATAATTTCATTACTGCAAAATGTCAAAGTGCTATGTATAATTTGCGTTCTATTGCTTAAATCCGTCACTTCTTAGATATTGATTCAACTAAGATTCTGATACAGGCATTTGTAATCAGGATTGATTACGCTAATAGTCTCTTAATTGGTGTAAATAAGTCGTTAATGCATTGTCTACAGGTTGTTCAGAATGCTGCTGCCAGATTAATCATGAGAACTAGCTTAAGAGACCATATTAAACTGATTCTTTTTACACTTCACTGGTTGCCCATAGAATGCCGTGTGCGTTTTAAAGTTTTATTTTTTTGTTTTAATTGTTTACAAGGCACCGCTCCAAAGTATTTAATTTAACTCATTCAACAATACAAACCAGTACGCTCTCTTAGATCCTCCAATTAAAATCTTCTCCAAATTCCCAAAACTATCAGTAAAACTGGCGCTCGCTCCTTTGAAGTTTTTGCCCCAAGGAATGGAATACCCTCCGTTTATGTATAAGAAGTACTCCATCACTTAGTTCTTTGAAACGTGATTTGAAAACGCATTTTTTTAACTAGTATTCAAGTGACTTATTTTAACTTTTTAAATATTATTATCATTTTTTATTTTTATTTTTCATTTTTTTCACCCCAGGTTTCACCTTTTAATGCATTTTTATTGTTTGATAATTTTTTCATCTCTCTTAGTGTTTTATGTTTAAAATTGGTACTTTTACCGCTTAATCTTATTTATGTATCTGAACAGAACGTTTAAAACTTAATTAATTCTTTTATTCGTATACTGCTGATATTTTAGCTTTTGGGGTTTTAGGGGTTGAATCATTTTTGTTTTGTTTCTTTTATATATCGATAAGTAATTAACTTTTTATTTTTCCATGCTCTTGTATAGCACTTAGAGTTTTCTTTTGAATAAGTGCTATAATGGATGGATGATTGAATGAATGATTGAATAAATGATTGAATGAATGAATGATTGAATGAATGAATGATTGAATGAATGATTGAATGAATGATTAAATGAATGATTGAAGAATTGTTTAAATGATTGAATAATTGAATGAATGATTGAATGAATGATTGAATAAATGAATGAATTAATGAATGATTGATTGAATGAATGATT
>JAIGNY010001325.1:1132500-1145000 GCA_020152595.1 Chiridota heheva
CGATAATGAAAATCGTTACATGAAGCTAAAAATTAATGATTTTCAGCAGGGCTTACATAAAAGTCTTAAGTCTTTATTCTTTACCACACAGGAAAAATTTGTAGTGGAACTGGTATATAGGTTCTAATGCTAAGATAGTGGGCATAGGGCCACATTTTGGGGCGTCTGGCAGGCCCTACGCAGCGGATGATTTGTCTTGCAGGTGCCGTTCTGTACTCTGTGGGATGTATCTATTCATTTGAAATTGGTTTTGTATAATACCTTCAATGTTTGATCCAGCCCAAATTCGGGGGCCGTTTTGGGAGTGTCTGGAGGGTCCTATGCAGCAAAAAAATTGCCTGGCAGGGGCCATTATGCACTCTGTGTGATGTACTTGATCATTCCAAATTAGTTTGAGGTGGTATTTGCAATGTTTAATCGAGTGAATTTTGGGCCCTCTATCTGACGTCCCAAGGGGCCACATGCAGCGGGGGTCTCCGGCAGACATCCATATCGGCATATGTTAGGTTACACCGTGAATGCTCCTGTGTTCAGGTATTGGTATCTCGTTCGTTTGATCAAAATGCTCTGGGCTGCCGGTCTATACCCCCAAGAAGGATTTTGATTATGATACTAGCGCTTTATTCATCTTATTTTCAAGTAATTAAAAAAAAAGATTCCAAATTGACCATTTTAAACCACCATCATCAAAACTATCAATTGCATATGCCAGGGAAAGCACACGTAAGTCACAATGACTTGTTCAGTGTGTACTCGATGAATTTTCTAGGATGGAAAGTGGATACACACTGGGTTAACACCCTTCTCTTTTCGATAAGTGTTCAGAAAACCAAGCAGGGGTGAAACTCCTACCATCGGGACCGACGGCTTTACATACCCTCCGAAGGACAATGAGCGCCACCCAACCATTGGCACTTTTCGGGGAAAGGGCTGGGGCAGAGAGAGAGAGAGAGAAGTTGTGATGCAGGAGTCAAGCCTCTGCGCTTGATGTAAGCGAATATCGTTCTGCATATCTGTGAAATAAATGCTGATTAAATCGCCATTGGTCTCTAACCTGAGACCTCCAGCATCTCAGTCGTACGCTCAGCTGTCTGAAATACCTGCCGATGTTTGATCTTATCTGGCTTATTGTTCCGAATGAAGTTGTAAAAAATATTATCTAACTCAATGAAAAAAACGTTCTCGATTGGAGGGATTGGGAAGTACGGTTGCAATCTGAGAGAGACAGCTATATCAATAATGAGAATAATTTTCCCAAATTGGGTAAGGTCATTACTCAACATGCTCAAATTTGACTTCAAAGCCTATACAGCTATGAATAAGGAAATAGTCAATATCAAAATATGAACCAGGAAATAACGATAAAAGAACAGGTATATAGGGAGCAAGGAGAAAGGAAATAGTCAATACCGAATTACGAAGCAGGAAATAATGATGAACAGTTAAAAGAACAAGTGTATAGCGAGCGACGAATAAGGAAATAGTCAATATCGAATAACGAACTAGGAAATAACGATAAACAGATAAAAGAACAAGCAAATAGCGAGCGACGAATAAAGAGATCGTCAATATTAAACTAGGAAATAGAAAATAACAATAAAAGAACACGTATATAGCGAGTGACGAATAAGGAAATAGTCAGTAGCGAACTAGGAAATAACGATAAAAGAACAGGTATATATCGACAACGAATAAGGAAATAATCAATATCGAATTAGGAACTAGGAAATAAGGATAAACAGAAAAAAGAACAGGCATATAGCGAGCGACGAATAAGGAAATAGTCAAGATCGAACTAGGAACTAAGAAATAGCGATAAAAGAAGAGGTATAAAGGGAGCAACGAGTAAGGAAATAGTCAATATCGAATTAGGAACTAGGAAATAACGATAAAAGAACAGGTATATGACGAACAACGAATAAGGAAAGAGTCAATATCGAATTACGAATTAGGAAATAATGATACACAGATAAAAGAACAAGCATACAGCGAGCGACGAATAAGGAAATAGTCAACATCGAATTATAGGAACTAGGAAATGCCGAATTAGGAACTAGAAACTGAGGAAATGCCGAATTAGGAATTAGAAACTAGGAAATGCAAATTAGGAGCTAGAAACTAAAAAATGCCGAATTAGGAGCTAGGATTAAGAAATGCCGAATTAGGAACTAGGAAATAGTCAATATTGAACTTAGAACTAGGAAATGCCGAATTAGGAACTAGGAACTAGGAAATGCTGATTTAGGAAGTAGGAACTAGGAAATGCCGAATTAGCAACTAGGAACAAAGAAATGCCGAATTAGGGACTAGGAACTAAGAAGTGCCGAATTAGGAACTAAGAACTAGGAAATGTCGAACTAGGAACTAGGAAATTCCGAATTAGGAACTTAGAACTAGGAACCAACTTCACAATAACGATAAAAGAACAGGTATATAGCGAGCGACGAATTAGGAAATAATCAATATTGAATTAGGAAGTAGGAATTAAGGATAAACAGATATAAGAACAGGTATATAGCGAGCGACGAATAGAGAAATAGTCAATATCGAATTAGGAACTAGGAAATAACGATAAAAGAAGCATTATAGGACCGACGTATAAATAAATAGTCAATTTCGAATTAGGAACTAGGAAATAACGAGAAAAGAACGGTGTATAGCAAGCGATGAATAAACAAATAGCCAATATTGAATTAGGAAATAATGATAAATAGATAAAAGAACTGGTATATAGCGAGCAACGGATAAGGAAATAATCAATGTCGAATTAGGAACTTGGAACTAGGAACTCGCGAATAAGGAAACGGCGAATTAGGAACTAGGAACCAACTTCACACACCGACCATTTTTTGGCGATCTGGATTCTTTCCCAGCATGCCCGGTAGGTTTCCAGGCAGTTCTTCAAAACTGATTGGCAAAACGGACCTGGGCGTCATGACGTAAATACTCCAACAGAGGGCTACCTTAACAGAAAACAGTCGAGCAGACTTTACTCATTGCAGTCTTGTGTGTCATTTGAGGCAAGTATGAATAAATGTATGATTTTCTTTTACTATTACTTAATCATTGACAAAATTTAAAAATTCAAAATTTCAAAAAATGATTATTTATGATCTATTTAAGTTTGTATGGATTAACTCAAAGGGCAGGATGGTTTAGCTATATATATGCTTATCGACAAAGCCTGGAAGGAAAGTTCCGAGGTGGTTTATGTAATTTACCGCTTGTGAATGAAATACAGACATCTTTGAACTTTTATGACATGCCTGACAACAAGTTCAAGAGACATATAGATGTTATAGATTTCGGCAAACTTATAATTATCAAGAATTTTACATGCACCCACGTCATTTGTTATGTTATATATTGCTTTTTTCCCCTGGCCATGCAAATCGTACGTTCTTTACATTTAACTTGATTCGCATTCAAGCATTAGTCAGGTCAACATGGTTCCATTTCGTGTAATGAGGAAATATAAACAATTTCAAATTTCAATGTTGATGAATATTTTCTATTGCTTTGAAATTGACACTGAGCGAGAATGCATGCAGGCAGGCATGGGTAGCTTAATTCGCAAGAAATATCCAATAATAATTTCTATATTAAGTTTTGTTTTTTGTATTTTTTCAAACAGCACTGGATTACGGGAAACAGGGGGATTCCCCAACTATTTTACCGGGCATAAGATATAATGACAACAATATAAATGATAATAATTATAATCGCAAGGGAAAACTTTACTCCTTTTTCTGTTAAATATAAATGTCCAATAAAGTAGGCTATATATAGCAGCGAACATAGCAAGGCTTTCGGGGGCTTTGCCTCATTGTGGTCTGTAATTGCAATGCATGCTGAATGGCACCTACAAAATGATTATATTCATCAAGCAGATGTTCAGCCTCCGCTACTTTTAAAAAAGCTTTCGCCGTCTACATTTTGTGTAGAAACGACTGAAAGCAGGTTAGCTGTGACGTCTCATCTTCAGATTCCTCAAAATCGTGATGTATTGTATGTTTTGTCCTGCGATTTGGTTGTTCAGATACCAATAAAAATGTCAAAAAACTAATCAATCATAATTTAAAGATCTAGTAAGTGTAATTATAATTTACCACATAGATAGTTCGAGGAAACATAATTCAAATACATTTATAAAGTGAATATATATTTTTAATGCTTTAACAATTGTAATGATGAAAACGCTAAACAACCTTCCATAGTAGACTTACTACACCATTCATTTCCTCACTGATAAGATAGAGCTTTAAACTTGAATAGGTCCTTGACGGAATAAGACATGCATTGAAGTAGTTTCTTCACAATTTTGTTTCTTATACGATAAATTTGCCTGATCACTGAATTAATTCTTTAAAGATGTTTTAAAATCTGAACAGATCAGTTTTTGAACTTGGAAATAGCACTCAATGCTTTTTATGTGATTGCTTTTGTAAATTTCAGTCATTGGAAATGTCTGTTCCTGCTAGAATTAAAATATGCTGTAGCAGTTCCTTTTTTAAAGAATTTGCGATGAGAAACAAGTGGTTTCTTGGGCAGTGGGGGCCCTCTCGCCAACATGCACAAAAAAGAAATAAAAAGTTGCACGTGTTTTAAAAAAAGATAAGACAAGACAGTTTAAAACAAAATGATGTGGTAAATGGTAAAATGGTGGGTTTTAAACCATTGAACATAAGACCAGTTTAAAACAAAATGGTTGCAATGTATTTTAAACCATTGGGCAGTTTAAAACAAAATGATGTTTTAAACCATCGAAGATAAGACAAGACAGTTTAAAACAAAATGATGTGGTAAATGGTGGAGGTAGACCGTTGCATTGCAAGGGGGCGTGTTTTAAACCATTGAACATAAGACAAGACAGTTTAAAACCATGCATTGCAAGGGGGCGTGTTTTAAAACCACCTGACAACAAAATTTGGTGGAGGAATCGTTGCATTAGCTCTAATGAGTCCATGCATTATGGCACCACCTGACAACCACGTGAACTCAAAATCAGTTCACTGCACCAAGTCTTTTCCACTACGTACCAAATTTGGTTTTCAGTCAGAATATGCTTCACCCTTTCAAATAATTATGATAAACAACGGAAAAATGATTTACATAAGAATATATTAAGGTTGCCCTATAAAATATCACAAAATGTTGATGCTTGAAAATTCTAAATGTTGTAAAATAATAATGAATTTTTAATCGATTTTGGTAAGCATATATTTTGTTAATTGCATAGCTTTTTATATGTATTAATGCAATTTAGCCTATTTTTTTTCAGGCTACACGTCCATATACATGTAACTGGGATGAAACAGTTAGCACCGGCGTACAGGACCAACATTTTCTATGCCAGAAATAGGGTTTGCCTGAATATGATCAGATGATTGGAAAGTTGGAAAGAAAAAATAGTTGTCCATATACCTTTAAGCTTGTGAATTTGTAGATAACTTGCATACCCTTTTAAACTATAAAATATTTCTACCTCTACGTACAGTACTCTAGGTAGCATAGGCCTATATATACTTGGAGTTGAATTTTGTGGTTTAATGAACAGATGAAATTCGACAGAATTATTTGAAATATGTCAACGGAAATAATAAACTTCCAAGTGAAAATAATGATATTTGCATGTTTATCAAGAAAAAAATAGTATGATTAGTATCATACATATTATTGTAAAGCAAAAGTTAGACATTAATATGAAAGCATATTTCTCCAGAGTCAAATTTTGTTTTGCACATTAATGAGGGGAAGACCAAAATTAAGGCGTAAGAGACATTGCAAAGAGTAAAGACGTAACGGACATGCACATAGCAAAGAGAACTAAAATGGCCACACCATGCATATGGTTGACTTCTATGTTAATTTCTCAAACATTGCTTCTAAAATTAATAATCTACATCAAGAAATAAAATGAATATATAGATGATATATTTTGATTTTCTTTGATTTGTTCAATGTCTTCACATGACGTCTATGGAACCGGCGGTTCATCTATTCTAAATTTGCCGGAAATTATTTTAGAATTGAGCCAAACAAAAAGCTTTTCCTGATATTAAAAGGACACAATAATTTTGTAATATATTTTGTTAGCATGGGCGGTGAAGGAGGTGACCAGGTATTCTCTATAAGACTTCAAATAGATTTGAAGTCTTATAGATCATGATAGATCATTTAGGTAAAAAATCTTTAAAAGAAAGTTATTTGGGGAAAATCTCTCTAACGTTGAAAAACAAATCTGTCGCAAAATGTAACATGTTTGAATATGTTGCCAATGGTGTATGAAATTCGTTGGTAGCAAAAATTGCCAGTCTTCATTGTGTTTTGTGGAATGATTGACGAGACACAGTGATCTCTAGCTTCTCATCAACTTACCTCTCACTAACACAGCATATCATGAAAATCTACATTTTCTTACAGATGCTGGAGAGGTCCTGGAATACTTGAAATACCTGAGAATCATAGTTTTTTTCATGGTTTGCAAAAAATTATATGATATAATAACAGACCGTGATGGCAATGGTGATGATGGTGATGGTGATGGCGATGGCGATGACGATGACGATGACGATGATGATGATGATGATGATGGATATTGGTACCTCAAATCTGGATATTGGTACCTCAAATCTGGAGATTGGTACCTCAAACCTGGAGATTGGTACCTCAAATCTGGAGATTGGTACCTCAAATCTGGAGATTGGTACCTCAAATCTGGAGATTTACAATTTGTTCCACGGTACATCTAAACAAATCCCAAACGATAACATTCCACTAAGTTATGTTCGAAATATTGATGGTGGCGTAGATCCTTTATAAGAAATGATATTTAGCAAGTGTGTTAATACCTTGTGGCATGCGGTCAATGCACTCAACCTTGTGTGACTCAGAAAAGTGTCAAATAACTCAAAAGTGAAATCAGACTGTAGAACTTTAGACGGTTAGCAATTGAGGAAAACCGGAAATTGAGAGAGATAAGGTTTGACGTTTTGACCTTGAGATGTTATTGGAAATCGTGAGTATCACGGTGAAATCGTTAGACTTGATAGGTATGTAATAAAATCATATAAATGAAAAATATTTCGATGTAAAATTTCACCCTTGAAAAGACAAAATGTTACTGTTATAAACTTTTGAAAATCTTTAAATGATCAAACTATTGTTTCCCGCCAAAGACTAGTTTTTGTTCTCGTATTTAAAAAAACAAAGGATTCTATTTTCGCAAGATAGTCCCCATGTCAAAAAAAGTTCGTAAATTAGGAAACATTTTCAATCCTTTTTTGTTCAACCCTCTCTCTCTCTCTCTTGGGATTGTCTGGAGCTCCATTGGCAGATTACTTTTTACCAGGATTTGTTATTAGTTAATCAAAACTCCCTGGTTTTCCATGGACTCCGACTGTTGTGAGGTATACGTCATTTATTCCCTTCATGCTCCCCTATCATGTTAGATGAACATGCTTGACGTTGTCCCTTAATTCACACCGCTTTGACATTTTGCTGACCGTGTCACGGTCTTCAATTCGAGACAAGGTTTCATTGGAAATTCTGAAGGCTACTCATGTTTAGACAGTCAACATTCTTTAACATGTGTAGGATTCGTAGTTGATGTACTTTACTTAAAACGAAACCTCACGTCTTACTTCATGCTCTATTGAAAACTGAAATCGAGCCAAGATTGCCAGAATACAAAGGTCTTAAGTATAAAATGGCTAATCCAAGATGTTTTGCAGTGCTTGCAAACTTACAGCAAAATTCATTCCCTCTTACTAACACTTCAAATGGGGCCTATTCTTAGACACAAAAATGATTGTAAAGTAAGGATTAGTTCATTCAGTGGTCAGACATCTATCTTGTATGGTAGAGAGCAAAACAAAACTTGTTTTATTCAGCAGATATCATTAAAGTTGTATCTACCTGGAATACTTACGTCACACCCTTACCCAGCGATGTCGGAACCACGAGGCAAGGAGACGATGACCCCTTTGAGGGCAGGAGGTGCACTTTTGAAAGTTAGGGCGGACGGGGAACGAAATTATTTTAGGACAATCTTGAAGCTTGAAAACAAATAGATATCCGCTCACTTACAAATCCTACATATACAAAATGTAACATACATTAAAGAGGTCATGACGCAGACACATTTCACATATTGGAATGAAATATTTGGACAAATTGATAGACAAATACATACATATTTTATCACAATATACAACATTTTCGCGAAGAAAATATCAAATAAAATCATGAACTATGCCACATTCAGACCCCGGAAGTGTACAAAAAATGAATCACTGCAGTGATAAGCCGTGTGACGTCATTGCATGCAAGAAGCGACTTCCATAACCACACAAATAGCACATACACCCACTGATCATAGTATACACTGTTCGTTACAAGCGTCATATCATCAATTTGTTATCATCTGAAAATAAGATACAAAATATATCAGAAGTGTCTGAGAGGCCAGAATATATGCTCTTCATCCAGTTTTGATGAGAGTGAGGACAAAAATAGCGACAAAGAAGAGGAATTATATTGTCTGCAACCATACCAGTTTGAGCCATGACCAGCTGCGAGAGGTGGTGCAGAAGAGGGTGTGGAAGACGAAGTCTCTGGGGTTAATAGGCTCTAAATTTCCATTAGTGAACGGTCAGTACCCTGTACTTGAAATTGTGTATTTATTTAAAGATTTCCGCGTTCTTTTGTCTCTTATTACAAAGAAAAACCATATCGGGTCGCACCGTTGATTTCGCGGAACTACTACTAGTAGTATGCTACTACTACTTCTCACCAGTATTGACTTGGAGTTGAAGAAGTGTTGACGCCGGGCTGATCCCAAAGATCTTCTGGTGGTTTCCTTTTGATTGTGGGGTACTTTACGGCCCCTTCCCCTGATGCCGCTTAGACTGCAAGACCAAATCTTTCTTTCAATTCATGCGAACTGTCAAAGCAATCCGGCTCTAAGTGATCACTACATATATAGCTGTAGTCCGTACATACAAAATCTGATCGAGTATTGTTTACAAAATTTATCCACATTTTACGGATTCTAGAATCTTTTGGAAATCTATGAAAACTCAGACCTTCTCTTTTGGTGTTACTACACCCGCCAACCACACATCGATCAGGCATTTTGACCAATGAAATCAAAATTAAGAATTTTCCGTGATGATAAACAGTAAAAGTATGATGTAACCTGCAACAAATGCGTAATATATGTGTACAGTGTACACACACTAGCTGTACATCACGGATGGAATGTCGGTTCAGGCAATAACGTCATCGGTAGGAAGATGAAACTGCTTTTTTTTTTTCAAGCACCGGCTGGGCGGTAATTTTCTCTTCGCGAAAAAATGATTTTGTGATTAAAAGATTAATATATTTGTATATTAAATTGTTTAAATATTTCATGCCAATAAGTGAAATGTGCCCGTGTCATGACCTCTTCAAGTATTTGTTTGACACAATTAAAGCATGCCATTTACCAAGGGATCTGACACCGAGGGTCGTAATGGGACCTGACACCAAGGGTTGTGATGGAAGAGGATGGCCCCAATAATTTTCGAAAGCCTATAGGCCTTTTACTTACTCGCCCATGGGCAATTGCCAACATTGGTCCTGGCTCCCCAATCTTAAACCCATAGGCGGGATTTGCTAACCGACTGAAGTTGGAGGAGAGGGAGTCAAGAGTGGGTGAGGAAAATAACGATAAGATACAAAAAAAATCACCATACAAAATGCATACATTTGGAAAAAATAGAAAGAAATTTTCTTCACATTCGGGAAATTTATTCCATTTTTGGGCAGTTTTTTCGATTTGTAACCGGGATTCTATTAGGGTCTTGACCTCACCCCGGAGAGAAGACCCTTCCTACGTCCCTGATGCTGATGCCTTCTAGTTAAAAAATCAGCAATTTTGGGATGATTGCTGTCAGTCTGTAGAGAGAATTTTAAATTCCTGGTTGGCAGGTAAAATTGAGAAATTATTGAAATCATATTGGAAGAAATCAAAGGGAAATTTGGTAGAATTCTTGGCAATTTGGGTCAAATATTGCAACATTTTCACAAAGTTGAAGAAAATTCAAGTTGGCCAAATTTCTCGGAAATCCAAAAAAACTGCCTGAGATTAAATGCAAAAAAATTCCCCAAAAAGAGCAAACTTTAAGCAAAATTCCCAATAACTATTTCGAATTTGAAATCCCCTCAGGGAGTTTTGGCCATGTTTGATTGGCATCTTCTACCAGTTCAACTTATGATCATTGAATTTGTAAGATGCAACATGCAAAATTAAATTAAATTTAGGCCTGTCTGTTATCCCAAAATCCGCTAAAAGCGTAGAACTTCCAGGGCTTCGCCCCCTGGGCACCCATAAGGGCTTCGCCCCTGGATCACACCGGGCCCTTAAGCGGGTCCCTGGACCCAGGGCCTTTTTAAAGAAATTCATCACATAAAGCAGCGTCATTTGGAGAAAAGTCATTGGTACAAGGTAAATCATTAAACATCAACGACGGATCGCAGCTATCACTGGATCACAAAGAATGATAAAAATCACGTAAGTGTTAAAGAATGTCTACGTTGTTACAAGTATATGAACTATCGTTTGTCATAATCTTAGGAATAACATTTTTACTTTTATTTCTCCTTTCTAAATCCAAAAAAATGGGGCGTTCTTTTCTCCCCCCTCAACCCACCTTGCCCTAGAACGAGTAATAATACCTTGGAGCTTATAGTCATAAAGAAGATGCAGATTATCCCTTGCTAAACTTAGTCTATCAAAAACCACTATAGAATTTGTGTCATGAGATTGTTCTAAAAAAGATATTTCATTGATAAGTTTTTTCTCTTTGTATCTACGATCCTTTGCCTTCTTTTTACTTTAGGTGATGGAACGCTTACGAATGAAGTATTTAATAAACTCCCATTAAAAAATAGGATTTCTATCGCTATAACTACTGAACTAGCAAGTAGCTCAGATATAAGATTTGACATTAAAGTTGTGTAAACCAGGTCAGATAGTAATGAATTGTTCAATTTCCAAAACCCCGGGCCCCTTTTCCCATCTATTACATTAATGTCTAAATTGATAATAGAATGGTCAGAGATAAGACCGGGTGTAAAATTAGAGTCAAAAGGCTAATGCATAAGGTTACGAGAGATTAAAAAGAAGTCTAACCTACAATGTATATCATGTGTTATATTAGAGGACCAAGTGAAATTTAATGAACGGGGGTTCCTTTTACGCTAAATATCAATTAAGTCAAAGTAGACATTAAATCGAAGCACTTATCTGTAGCGTTCAAATTCGTACAGCGATTACCACCTGACTTATCACAGTCTAAATTAGGAACAAAGTTAAAGTCGCCACCAAGGATGAGGTAATCATAGTCACTATGGAGAGGTTTAGGGTAAAGATAATCAAACATGCTAGGGTCATCCTGGTAGGGACCATAGAGACAAATAATCTTTAAAATCTTATCATTTAAAATGATATCAAGCAAAATAAGTCTCCCATTTTCATGAGTTGTAGTATCACGAATCGAGTAACAAAGACTAGGATTAAAAAGAATGCATACCCCTCTACTTGTGAGTGACCCATGACAAAAAATAATGTGCCCTCCCAATTAATTTTTGCAAAACTTTTCATCGTCTAAGGTCCTATGCATTTCCTGAAGGAGATGTATATATATATATATGCTTTTTGTGGTTATGTAAACAAGCAAGGGCGTAGGAAGCAGGGGGCTGGGTTTTTAGTCCCCCCAGTCAAAATTTAGGGGATAACCTATGCTTTAGCCCCCTCCCCCTCCCCCTTCCCCCTCCAAGAAAACAATTGTTCCTACGCCAATGTAAATAAGTAAAGACTTGCCGTCTTTTCTTAGTTTGTCTTAAACCTCTAACATTGTAAGAACAAATTTTGATGTCACTCATCAATACACTTGAGAAATATATATGGCCTTAATAATAGTCTGGTTTACAAGAAATTGATTACAAAATAAATGTAGTCTCTTAGTGTCACAGTAACTGTAAAGCACAAACATATAACATGATGATATGGCAAAAATTAGAAAAAATATGAAAATTATCAAGAGGTTTGTGTGAAAAAAAGGCTCAAACCTCAAAGATCTCTGAGACGAGAACAATAAGAAAGCAAAGCACTGGAAATTGGGGGTAAAGGTGCAAAGTTTTATATAGAAATCTAATAAACTTCCAAATTCATGGTTCCTGAGTCAAAAATATTTACAAGTAATGTCGAAATAGCAAAAGAGTTGCGGAGGCAATCACAACGTAAACACAAACTCTATAGTCGTGATGGCACTATTTGGTGTATTTGTTTCCACAACTAGGGGATTGGAGTATGTGATACGCCAACAAAGAGAAATACTGACAAAGGAGAAAGGCACTGGTATTACTGAGATGTATAAATAGAAGAAATTCCACCGCTTCTTAAGGTTGTGTAATGTTTTGATTAGATCCGCGACAAAGAAGCACCGTGATTTGTA
>JAIGNY010001325.1:1150000-1192500 GCA_020152595.1 Chiridota heheva
CACCTCGAATCGTAGCTGTGTGATATTGTGTACATGTAATCTACACTGATGGCGCGTAATCATAACAAAGAGCTTCCACACAGGCTCTTTGATCATAGCAGTTACCTGAAGTGCGCAGGAAATATTACACTCGGACTCAAATAATTTCAAGTTTCATCTCTTGTGCCACTTCCATTACAAATACAGACACTTTTGGTTGGTATTTTCCAATGGCGGAAGGTCCTCATACACCTTGCGATTTTGCGCCAGTTCAGAGAGAGTACAAGATAGTTCTGGCAGTGTCAGTAATGCCTATGGATGCTAATATTAGTACTGAATCAGAAAGTGATGATACCGACGCTAACGTTGGACTTTCTAAGGTGGACTTAGTCAACTTCGCAGTACGTGTGTTTCAAGCCTCACGTTTCTGTTGCCTGTGTAACAGGAGATTTTGTCTCCAAGAAGAAAACGTCCCCCGGACAAAACAAAATGTTCTAGGAGAATATGTCCGCCGGACATAATCTCCTATGGGATTCTGCGCCCCCTCCCTTTCTTCTTACACAGGAGGTTTTGTCTTCCTTTCACAAATGTCCGCCAGTGGAATTTGTCCCGAGGGTTTATAATGATAATTTGAGAAGCTGAAGATGTTCAACAGTTTATTTTCACCGTCCGTAGTGAGTGCCAAACTGCCAAAGGAACAAATGCTATACGTTTTAATTTATGGAAACACAATTGACTGATGGAAAAAAAATTGTTGTATAATATAGTTTTGCGAAAATTTTATTTCAAATTAAGTTACTGACTCCTATTATAATGGGTTAGTCCCATAGGAGAAATTTTGACTATTTCGTCAGGCAAAAACTTGGTATTGGAAAAAATGGCATGATAACTAATAGCCTATGGTAATACCTTTATATTTGGGTTTCTTCGCAAAAAGACAGCGATCAGAGTCTCCGGGCGGAAGATGTTTGAATCTGGAGGGAGGAGGCACAGGATGAGAGGGGCACTTTCCAACTCTCGTATTTTAAAGCAAGTAGCACAGCTTTAGCATAAGCTATTTAGGGTGATCCCCCCCCCCCCTCTCTCCCCTCTCTCCACCGGAAAATTGTTAATTTTGTATCGATACGAAATTACTGGTGACTCATTTTGACTCATTTTCCTTGCTTTTTTTAACATCTTCAAAAATTCAAGATATGTTTTGGTCAAAATTCGATCATATAGAACAAATTTATATTAAAAATCTACCAAAAATTTTGAAAAATTATTCATTAAAAGACTTGAAATCGGGAGGATTTCGACTTTTAGATTATGATTAACCAATTGTGTTGGCCATGAATCCGAACATACTTAACGCCGAAAATAATGTGAAAAGCAAATAAGGGGTCGAGGACTTAGATTGATATTCATGAGGCCATAATTTTCTTGCTGAGAATAAATTTCACTCGGTATATCAGTATAAGTTAGACCAGATGGCCCAAATTCACACCCAGTCTTCATCGAGTCATTGGCAAAACCCAATTTAAAGGCGGTCCACGAGTGAAGTTTGTGTCATTTTGCTTGATGTTTGTGTTACTTTCTCCAATCTGTCAATAAATTGATCAAAAGATCAATCATATTAAGAAGACGTAGGTTATATTTTGATATTTTAAATAACACTTTTTTTTATCTCTGTAAAGGAGCACCTTTTAATTTTTACAAAGAAGATGGGAGAGGGCATGTTAGTTTATGTCTTTACAATGGCCCGGATTAAAATAGTAGGTTTTGCCCTACATGGCCCATTTCAAAGGCCCCTCTAATAAAATTTGGAGTGGCTCGCACACTAAATAAAGGCCCTATTTCAAGCTTGCAAAACAAAGGTAGGCAAAGGTAAAGTCCTTTTGAATATGAAAAAGTACAAACCGGGCTTGTGGAGCCCCAACTTTGTCTTTAGGAGAGCGTGAAATTGAACAATTTTAGTCTTTTTAGGGCGATATTTGTGTTACTTTCTTTAACTGTTTAATGAACAGATCAATCGGATATATAGTCTTTGAAGAAAAAGTGTTCTAATGTTTGAAAGGGTAGGTTTATTTTTTGAATAGGGCACTTTTCCTCTTTGAAAGGGCTGCACTTTTTTCCTCTGAAAAAGGGCTGCACTTTTTTCCTCTGAAAAAGGGCACTTTTTTAATCTCTCGGTTCCGCCGCTTATGACAGCGATGGCCAAGCTGTAGCCTACCTGAAAAATGTATGTCAGTGGACAAAAAAGTTGAAGGAGTCGATAACAGAGTGTAGTAGGTAGATATAGGGTGGAGAGGGGTGAGATAAGACAACTTAGGTACACTCTTAGAAAGAAAACAAAGGGTTATACTTTGAACCTTTTTACGGTTCTATAGCTTGTCACGTATTTGGAACTCAATATGGTACTTCAAGGAACCGTAGATATGGATTCCAAATGGAACCTCAAAATCCCCGCATCCAAGGTTCTCCGTGGACCTTTTATGGTTCTATAGCTTGTCACGTATTTTGCACCCGCTTAGGTTCTTCAATGAACCGTTTATTTGGGTTCCCCATGGGACCTCAAAACCATAGGAAATACGATTCTCCGTGGAACTTTTGGGGTTCTTTATATATGTTCATATTCTTCATATGTGTTTTATATTGAGAATGATCTGACTACGGGACTGAAGCAATTTCTGTCCATCATGTGTTAAGGCGAGATACATCTTTTACAATAATTAAAGGAATATTCCCGTAAATTTTCATATATATTATAGAGGACACTGAAGAAACAATTGATACAAAATCTATGTGAATATCTAATTCTGTTTAGCAGTTTAGAGCCAAGATAATTCTTAAGCCTTTGTTCAGATGTAAGTTCAACAAAAAATATGTATTTTCTTTAACTTGTGTAAGGCACATGTCATATGCAGATCTGGGCAAAACATCTGTTCGAGTTAATGCATACTCAATAATATAATTTAGAAAGAGGTAATTCATGTTAAAAGAAATACGTAAAAATTGTCGTGAATATAAAATCATGGCAATACACTTTACACTGCAAGGTAACTTTTTAATACACTGGAGTCAATTGTAAGAGAATCCTATACAGTGAGTGAATAGTCAGGAGCTAGTATTCCCTAATTTTATGAATATTCATGATTAAACTAGCATAAATTATGTAAATGAGGTGGAATACTGGCCCCTATTTGGTCACTTCCTGTATAGGCTCCTCGAATGCCACACCCCTACATAGGCTGCTTCCACACGACTAAAGGTAATCTAATCTTTAGGAGGGAAGGTGATAAACACACATCGAGCATGTCTTAATTCAATTTTCTCTTTCTTATATTTGTGGTGGCTCTTATAAAAGCCTTTGGGTTCTGTATCGATCGACCGATCGATCTACTGTACTCCTCCTGTAGTCCATCGATGCCCATCAGTCCCTTTGCTCGTGTACTTCCTCAGCATTTCTCGATTCTTCTTCATGTTGGCTCGATTCGTTCCTCTTTTCCAAGGTGGCCCAGACATAAATATATTCCTCTTCTGCGCTTTTACCTTGTAGTGGTCGAGAAACTGACGATATACTAGAGCTCTCATAGTGTATGATCTCGTACGAGCGTTGGAGTTCCGTGCTTTTCCCCCAGTTGTTCTCTCTAGTTGTAAAGTTCCAATAGTAATCTGGTCTTCAATTCTGGTACCTCGGCGGTGTTCTGACAGTAGATGTTTTTCGTACTCTTTTGTAGAATTTTTGCGCCAAACCGAACCGGTAGTAAGCTCTGACGGGGTCTCCCTTCTGTGTTAGGAAAAGTAACCGCGAAGATTGTCGATACTGGTAATTACCGAGGCATGATGTGTCTTATCCGATGTCCGAAGGCAAAGTGAAGTCAATGAGAGAGAGAGAGTTGAACACACAATTACAATGACGGGGTCGTCGCCTGCGTATTCGGTTATGATAGTACAAATGCTATCACGAAACGCTTAATATGACCCGGACGAGAACACAGGTACGACGTACGGACATACATAACATCGACAACCAAGTCAATGTCCACGGCCTTTGATAACCAGTTGTGGTGCACTGGCGAAGAAGTCAATGTGTAAGACGTTGCCTTTTATGCTCTCCTTCGACCAATCAGAAACCAGAAAGGTATGATGTCATCCGATTTGGTGGCGCTCTTTTGTTATCGTACTCTGGCTCTAAACTGTATTGAATGTTTTAATGCAATTTTCTCTTTCTTGTATTTGTGGTGGCTCTTATGGAGCCTTTGAGTTCTTTATCGATCGACCGATCGATCTACTGTCCTCCTGTAGTCCATGGATGTTGACCTGTTTCTTTGATCTCGTGTATCCTCTGCATTTATAGATTCTCCAAGGGGACGGCGATTTCTGTCATCCAAGCGGTTCCTCTTTTCCAAGGTGGCTTAGTCATCAATCTTTTCCAACTCATGGCTTTGATCTTGTTATGGTGGGTGCATATAGGATATGCCGTAGTTCTCTTCATGTGTGAACCCTTACGAACGTTGCACTTGATTGCTTTTCTCCATTTGCTGTCTTTAGCTGCATAGTTCCGAAGGTATTCTGGTCTTTGACTCTGGTATTTTGGTGGTGGGTTCCGACAGCATATGTTTTTTTTTTGTATTCTGTTGTCGAATTTGCGTGCCAAACTGAACCGGTAGTGCGCTGTGTTGGGGTCTCTTTCCCTTGTCAGCATTCTCATTCTAAGCCCGTGAGGGAAAGTAACCTTCAGGATTCTCGATTTCGGTACGTATTGATCAGACATATTGTTGTGTTCCATCCGATGTGAAGTCGAGGTGCAAGACGTATATTTATGCTCTCCTTTGACCAATCAAAAAGGTATGATGTGTTGGTGGCACTCTTTTAAAACGAGGGTTAAAGTACCTGCCCTATCCAACGCAGTGGTACCGTGGGAGTCTTGCCATAATTTTGTACTCCTTCCGTTCTCATTTTTTCTTTCTTTTTTCTTTTTTCAAACACATGTAAATACAATGTTTTAATATTCCTCCGCATTAGTCAAGTCCCACAGACAATCCATCACTTTGCATTTGAGACAAAGATTTCTCAATAGATCAACGAAGCTTCCCAGCGTTCCGTAGATGACGTCTCTCAGTAAGTTGAATACTTTCTCTTCTCCGTGGTCTTTGCTAACCGTTTCCTTCATCTTCCTTTCCAGCTCTTTGAAAATGTCTTTCAGGAGTGGATCTGTAATCAGCGGGTGTGGAATATGTTTCACTTTGCCTCTCTTTTCTTCGACCTTCTTGATCAGGACGTTGACCAATGTGGCTTGTTCCAATTGGGATTTCGGCAAGTCGTGTGCTATATCCGTCATCGCTTTCAAGAATTTTGGTCAGTTCTTTTTCTCTTCAAACAAGAGAAAGTCTTCTTCTGTCGGCTTGACGGTCGGGTTGTTTCGGTCTGCTGAGAGTTTGTACTCTCTTCAACACCCATCTGTTTCTTGGTCTCTTTCAACAAATGTTCCAGTACTGCTCCTTCTACGTCCATGCCACATAGTGTAGGGTTTATTAGCGCGACGAGACAACCTAAAGCGTTGTAAAATGCTGATATAAAGTCTCCTCCGTCGGTATGCTCTCTGTATATGTCAGGGTTGCAATAGTCATCGCTGTTCTGGTGATTTCAGAAGGGGCCTTTGCTACTAAAGGTCTCATTACGTGGTTTCTTTAATGTCTATGAATACGCCGGCGCTGCTTGATGTTTTTGCCCTTAACACGTACTGTTGGGTGTAATCTCCATGTTGCTGTCTGATAAAAGAATGAATCGAACTTATAACATAATATAATTCACAATCCATTAACATTACCTATCGATCGCCAGCCCAGAGGCTGGCTCGATTTACATGTCAGGTACTAAAACATAAATTTGGATGGAGTAATTTTGCAGATAGCCGCTGGCAAACGCAGCCAACCAAGAAAAGGTCAGGTATTTTCTGGGTACGGTCCCAAGCTGAAACTTTAATGCTACAGATAATGCATAAATACACACACACACACACACACACACACACATAGTCAGGAACCCAATATGACTCTCACCAGAGCCTGGGGGCAAGAATGAATAAGTCAAATGAATCAAATGACAAAGCCCCAAATAAAACAAACATAAACAATCCATAGTCAAGGCTAAGCTGTCATTGACGATATAATATAAATCAAGTGATTGGGTAGTGTCTTACGTAGTTCTAGGTGAATTAGCGAGTAAGCTTGATGATACGTTAAGGAGGTTTTTAGGTCAGTGTCCTGAGTTAATTGTATGAACGAGGTATCGATAACAATGGGATGTTGTAATGTTGGCGTTACAGTACGAGGTCAGTATTATGGCTTTAAAGGTCAGCTTAGATACTGGTTGAATAATTAGGTGTAGTGACGTTAGAGTGTGTAAGGTGTGCTAATAACAATTAGTCGTAATGCGAGTACACATAAAGGTGCTTGTCTGTATATACATTTACAGATACAATGGATAGGTATACACAAACAAGCAGTAAGAAGCAAGAGTGTTAAGGATCCCTGCTTAGTCTATTAAATGGAACCTGTGTGTGATTTCAGTCGTATGAATCAAATATAAATGGCATTGTTGCGAATATATATGTAAATGTGTATAAGTGTGTCCGTGTATACATTTACAGATACAAAGGACATGTATACACAAACAGACAGTAAGAGGCAATAGTAGTATCAATATATGCTGTGTCTGTAGAGGCATATATGAGTTGATTTTTCGGTCCGGTGTCGTTAAATACAGTGAATTTACAGTATTGATTAGATTACGTGTAAAGTTACAACTACAAATAAAGTATATCACTTCTAGTTCTAAATTTAATCTAGGTAGTGTCCATGTCGGTGTTCGAAATTAATGGTTTCTGTTAAATGTAATACTAGTGAAAATATGGTAAAATAATGTGCGTTTTAATAATGATATGCTATATGTTAATGTCCTGGTCTTAGTACGGCGTTAGTTTCTGTAAGTTGAGTTGCTGATGAACATGTGTAGTACATGGGGAGTCAATTTCAATATAGTGTACAAGGTAGTAAGTAATAGTATGGTATGGCAGGCGAGATGGATAAATGGTCTTTTACTGAAGACCATGATACAAGATGCATGGCAAATGCCATAGTCCGAGCCAATCACAGCACCGGATCAGGAAATGGGCTTCTACAGAAGACCATAAAAAATAGATAAACACAACGTGAGCGTAG
The DNA here is from genome assembly GCA_020152595.1 of Chiridota heheva. Classification (NCBI taxonomy): domain Eukaryota; kingdom Metazoa; phylum Echinodermata; class Holothuroidea; order Apodida; family Chiridotidae; genus Chiridota; species Chiridota heheva. Next base: position 1,157,185 of record JAIGNY010001325.1, read on the forward strand.
CACTATGTGCCACGCTCACACTGTGTATGTACCAAGTGGTCAGTAGTAGCTTTATTTGCCCTAAATCCGGCTTGAAACTCGTTAAACAAGTCATTGTCTTCCATGTAGCTGAATAGACAGCTAGCAATCAATCTTTAAAGTAATTTCCCTTGGCAAGAAAATAATGAAATAGGACTATAATTTATAGGATTAGTATAATTCTTATTAGGTTTGGGAATACAAATAATTAGAGCTATTTTCCACGTAAGGGGAAAATAACCAAGGGTGAAACAAGCATTATGCAAAGAAGGGAGTTGAGAGCTTGTATTGGAAGTTTTTTTATTAAGATAGTTTGGTATTTGATCAGTACCGGGGGCTTTGAGTTGAATGTTTTTGATGATTTGAACTAATTTTTCAATAGTAAATGGTTCGTCGGTGTCAGAGGAGGTGGTCATATCTGGTATGTGAAGGGGTTTGAAAAGGAAGCTATTTAGGGAAACAAAATGATTGACACTAGCATATGTAACTGGGTCAAAGTAGGGGGAGTTAAAGTCATGTTGCACACAGGCAAGGGTATTATTTAGTAATTCTGCTTTGTCGGAGTGGGTGGTAGAAATTATGTTATCGTGGTGTAGACATATTAAAGTTTTGGGCATTGCCTGCTACTTTACTAAACTTTTTCAAAAGGATCGCGGGTCGAATAGGGTGTGAAGGGAATTATATATTTTTTATTAAGTTTGTCTTTTCTAAATTCTTTGATTGCTAAGTTAATTTTGCGAGTCAGAGCAGTAATAATGTTGGCCTGAGAGTTAGTCGGGTTATGTTGTTGGCTTCTACGGAGTTTGCGTTTGGCTTTAATTAGACTTGATATTTGGTGGTAAGTGGATTTTGGTATTAGATTGAATATTTTTCTTAAAGGGATTGAACTTGTCATAGCTTGAAGCAACTTGTTAGTAAAGTTAGCGATGGTTTCGTCTATTTGAGTACAAGAGAATAAAGAGTCAGAAGGTAGAATGTTGTCATTACAGAAGGTGTTAAAGATATTCCATTTAGCCTTAGTTGGTATAAAGTAGGTAGAATTGGCAAATGAACCTTGAGAATTATCATTGAGACATGGATTGGTGGATAAAAAGAATGGTAGGTGGTCGGATTCAAGGTCAAAAGTGACTTTGAATTGTTTGAAAGTACCGAGTAGTTTTGGAGTAAGTAACACATGGTCGAGGACAAAGCGATTTTCTGTATGGCTAAACAAGGTTGGGTAAAAGTTTAATATTGCTTTTAGTTTCGAGTTAATACATAGTTTATTTAAAAGGGTACCATTACGATAATTGTAGAGTCACCGAAATTCGTGCGCCTAGCGTTAAGATCACCTAAGATTTTATGGTTACCCTTTGAGGAAAGGTCTTTGATAACACATCTATAGGTAGAGGGTAAGATTGACTTGAATTTAGAGATGTTAGTTTACAGGTGAGGTTATTTATTTTGGTAGATATAGTGATAAATTTACAGGAATTTCTTCCTGTGTTTATAATTTTGTAAGGAAGGGAGTTTTTTTATTAGTCGTGCAATGCCTGTGGTTGAAACGTTTTTAATGGGATTGGGGACTTTGCCAACTGATACTTGATGGTGATCGAGGAATATGAAATCTCTAGATGAAGTTGTGAGAGTTTCGTTTAAAGATACAATGTCAAGATTATAATCTTATAAACAATTCAAGTAGGAGTTTATTGGGTTTTAAACCTCTGATATTAATGTGGGATAGGTTTTCTATGCTTAAAATGGCTTGAAATAAAGTTATCGGTGTTGCTCAGTGATTTATAGTTATGAAATAAGAGTCAGGCAGATAGCCACAGATGCTGTGTATGGCTCTGGTTATGGTCTCGCCTACCATACGAGGGTCTGCATCGGGATTATTAATAATGGAAGTCGTGCGGACAATTAGGTTGATAAAGTCAGTAGGAGATACTGATATGTAGGCGTATTTGTCTTTGTGGTCTGATGGGTCAGTTGTATGTAAGTGATTTTGAGGTGGTCTGGTCCTGGTTGGTTGGTGTTCAGTGTCGTTATTATGAGTAATGGTTCGGGTGTTGGAGTGCTACGGCCAGGTGTTCTGATTTTTGACTGCAGCACTGTACGTTCTGGTGTTGTTAACTTGGTTGGTTGTCTGGATCGTTCGAGTAGTTTGTAGGGTTTGTTGTCGTTGTAGTTGCGGGAATACGTTAGAGTCTTATATAGATTGAGGGAGTTGGGAAGCTGATTCCAGGTTTGATGCAAGTTCTTGCCGTGTGGCGAAGTTTGTTTCTGGCTGCCTCGTGGATTGTAATCTAGTTCTGGCCTGGGACAATGCCTGTTCCTTATATGTCTTGCAGCCAGCATATGTGGCTACGTGCTCCTTGCCACAGCTGGCACAAATAGGGCTGTTTCTGGGACGGGGGCAGGAATTCAGAGAGTGGTCACCTCCGCAGCGGAAGTACACGGACTTGTTGGTACAAGTGCTTGTAAGATGGCCAAAAGTCAGACAAGAGTGACACAGTATGGGCTTGAAAGGGGGGTGAGCGTATTCTACAGGCAACTGGATCAGTTCAAAAAGCTCCAAGCCTGAATCAACTAGTGATTTGGCAAGCTGGGGGTTTGTGACTATGACCTTGATAAGTGAGGTTGGCCTGTTTTTTCTTAAGCTCGTACCTTTAAATACTCTTATATGATCGATATTCTGTCTGGTGAGGTCGGCTTTTATGTCGTCGATGTCAAGGGAGAGCTCTATTCCCTCGATGACGACAACTGTGCAACCTCCCGGCTTTGACAGAACAGGCCTGGATTTGGTAACAGTGAATGTGCCTTAAAAGGCTTCTTCAGGCCAGCTGGCTGTAAGGAGGAGGAAGGACTCAAAGTTGGCTGGGGAGAGTTGAAAGGAGCTTTTTTCCCGCTCTTCGGATTAAAGAGAGGATGGCCTCGGGTTTATGGCGTTTGACCTCAGCAATGAAGTCTGTTACTAAATGAAAGCTTTCAGATAGTTGGGGGATATAAATTGGTTGGATGGAGTCTGTATGGTTTGTTGAATCAGTTTTACGTTTATTTTTTGTTTAGATGGTGACAAACGACAACATGTCATCGTCCAAGCTCTTGGGTGACTCATTTCCCAAGTCACCGGAGGGTTCCCGGAAGTCCATGTCGATGACCAGCCGTGGCGAATCGGCACTTGTATCAAACAAGGCTTTCTTCGCCTTGGGGGGATTGGTCATCAACACCCTCCGCGGACACCACCGGCGACCTCGGGGGGAAACTACGTTTGCTGGTCTCCGTATAGGTTAGGTGATAGTGATACTATCAAATTATAACAGATATAGATGTCTATGATGAAGCTTAAACAAATACAAAATAGTATAACTATACTTAAACTAACATAATTAGTCTAAGCCACACTAAATTGGAATAAACTAGCCTCAACTAGACTAAACTAAACTAGACCAAATTAAGCTGAACTAAACTAAGCTCAAAGTGTCAGCATGGTACGGGCTCAGTGCAAAAGTGCAGCAATCTTTTTTTGTAAATTACCAAAGAAGCAAAACAAAACAGAGATCAAGATGCTGCACGTCTATACGGTACGATGAATTTTGTTCATGATTTTCATGTTCTTTTTAGACCAATCAGAGCAAAGCAAAAATAAAATCACAATGTTAATGGTGGCGTTCTTTCTAAATGGAAGGTTCAGAACGTATACGGTTTGAAGATCTGCTTTCAATGATCGTATATTCAATACGGACTTGTACATCGTTTCGTTCCAACCAGGCATGAAAAGGTTTTGGCATGAAGGCATACATTTCTTCATCTCTGTACGATCAACAACTAAAGTTTCGAAAAATCTTTAAGATTGCCTCTCTGTGTGACCCTTCCTTGGAATCGAGATGATACACAGGCGAAATACACGGGATCCAAGTGCTTTTCTCTATATCCAGTTTCAGCACTCGGATAGTAAAATTTCCGTACTCTGTGATATTTTGACGTAGACTTTTTGATAGCATAGGCCACCATAAGCTATCCCATACAAATGCCTCTTCCTCGTTTAGAATACTTATGATTAAATTAATCAACTCAACTCTCATCTACCTCTTTTTATGTTTTTTTACCAATCAGATAACGTCGGTGGTGACGCTCTTTCAATAACCGTGCGGGAGGATCCTAAGATCTGTTTGGATGACGTGTTTATCGTAGATCAGTCTGTAATCCTTGGTAATGGATCTGGTGAGAACTCTGCCTGGACCCTCTCTCCTAATGCAGTGTGGATAATGGACAGGAACGATAAGTTTGTCGTCGTCTTCCCAACCTCGACCTGTTCCAGGATCCACATGATTTGCCATGTTGATCATCGCCTTGAAGTTGACCGATTGAATGGCGTTATGGTCCAACGTGATGCCTCAGACTTTGCACTTCCCTACGACTACGGCGCCTGCTCTAGTCGAACGTGCTTTGTAAGCGTAGTTCTTTGGGCCTAAGGAAACAAACTCGGTGATGTAGCTCCCAGCACCGCAAGGTTTCTCCAGCTCGTCTGTCATGTTGCCGAGAAAGTTGCCGAGAGGTGGATCGTAGGTTCCGGGTCGACTGACGTTAATCGCGGAATTTATGTCGAAGTAGAGGACGCACTCCCCCCGTCGCTCAATGTAACTGTAGAGTTTAAGGCGGGCGTGATCTGGGTAGCAGGTTAGACAGCCGTGCCACAAACAAGTGTAGAGCTCGTAGGCTGTCTTTGACGACTCATCCCACCCGTCTACTTTGTAAAGACCGATGTCTTTTTCTCCTCTGAATGATCGGGCGTGTTGCAGTTGTCGACCCTCTCGTTGCTCGATCCATTTCAAGCATTGAAGGGCTTTCACGGATTGGATGTCGTTCCCGTATCCCGAATGAGGAACCAGGACGATCGTATTGGTAAAAAGGAACTTTCGTCGAAACATGCGGATGCAGGCAATGGAAATAGTGATGCACTTTCGAAGGGATCTTCGCCTGTAGTTTAAACAAAAAAAATTCGGAAAGGCAATTATCCTAGCCGGAGTAGTTCTACATCGCAGCAACAGCACTCGTGCATTTCACGAGCCATGTCAAAAGTGTTGTGCTTCTGTCCTTCGTACTATAAGAGAAAAGCTTTGCGTTGAGCAGGTTTCATTTGATCGGGATTGTAGTTTTCGACTGCAGGCCAAGGACCGACATAATTTTTGTAGAGCTGAGTGTTGAAATGGTACGGGAAATATCCCTTCTTCTTTTCCATCAATCCAAACGTCTTGGGAAAAGAAGAGAGAGTAGCCGGAATGAAGTTACACGAATCAATGATTCTCAGGGCCGTGAAGTCTTTCTTTTTCTTGTTCCTGGCTTTTTCTGTCAAGTCGATGCTCATCAGTTTGGCTCCGTTCATCACAACGTTGGCGCACATTCGAATGATATTCATGTGATCAAGAATGAAATAAACGTCGTATCCTTTCATGGTGTGAGCGATGACGGTGCTCCCTTACTTTTCTGGAGAAAGCAGCCAAGTGCAAAAATCTTTTTGAGTGTTTCTTCCCGAGAAGACGTGTTCTTGTTTACCACATGACGCACAATCTTGATGGATATCTTCGTTCTGGATACAATTCAAACAAACACGATGTGCTATACAATAGTTTTGCACGTGAACATATCCGCCGTTGTCAAGCTTGTCTTCCTGCATGCATTCGAAATCGAAATCGAAAAAGATGTATTCCAGAGGAAGGCTTTTCATCGGCTCGTCTTCCAGGCCGAGAATAACATGAGCTTCTTCGTCGTCGACAATTAACTCTTCTTCTCCTTCTTCTCCTCCTCCTCCTCCTCCTCCTCCCCTCCTCCTCCTCCTCCTCCTCCTCCTCCTCCTCCTCCTCCTCCTCCTCCTCCTCCTCCTCCTCCTCCTCCTCCCCCTCCCCCTCTTCCTCCTCCTCTTCTTCCTCCTCCCACGCCTCCCTCTCCTCCTCCTCTTCCTCCTCCTCCTCCTCCTCCTCCTCCTCCTCCTCCTCCTCCTCCTCCTTCTTCTTCTTCTTCTTCTTCTTCTTCTTCTTTGATAGCTTGCATGTAACAAAGATGATCGTACGGTTGGTGACTCTCACAGTTTCAGCAGTAAAGTTAACAGCATTTGCTTTAGCCTTAGACAATTACTTCGCAAGTAGTACAACGACAGATGCGTTGACAGATCGAGCGTGATGTTGTTTTGGTTTTGGCTTTGATCGTGACTTTGCTTCTTTTCGGGATCCTCTTGTGGTTATCAAAACATGTCGGACTCTTGAAGGATCGGTTGCAATATTCATAAAGTATTCATTCAGTCAACTGGCATTCCTCTTTTGTTGCAATGAAACAACATTCACAAATCATATGGCAACGATGGTGGTCAAAGACTTCATACCTGTTATCACAAATATCACAGAAGTAATAAGTCTTACAAGTAAAGTGATCACATCGAAATGATTGTCACGGTAGCAAAGATGATTTTTTTTTCCGCACGAGGACGTCCTCTGAATATCTGAATAGAAACAAGTCGTGTGGATTTGTTGTAACGACATTCACTTGGTAATCGGGTAACACGGATTGAAAACGCAGTATTTCTTCCATTCTACAAGAAGCCAAGGCAACGCCTGCTCATTCGTGTAACTCTCTGGCGAGTTTCGTTTGCTCACCAAAACCTCGACGAATGTTTACCCAGTTGACGGACTCATCGTTTTTTTTTTGTCGATGCGGACTTTGGCGGCCACGAGAGCTTGGGCTAGACAGAGGAAGTCTTTGTTTATGATATGGATGATAAAGCATTTTTCTTATGGTCCAGTCTTTTATGTTGGTACGTCGACTTCCTTGAGGAAGTGAATCATTCTGATTTTAACGTCTCCGTCGAGCACGAAAGCAGTCTTAGATTGTAAAACTCGAAAAATGGCGGTTAAAAGACGCTGCACGCTCATTTGATCTCTACGCATAAGTTGAATCCACATCAGATACTCCAGACTGGGTGCATGAATCTCAAAACCCACACAATCTCCAGCAGCAAAACCTTCTACAGTCGTTCGATGAGACTTCGAAAACAGCTTGTAATACATTGACGACGTCCTCTTCTTGATTGACCAGTCGACCAATTTTCTCCCCGTCGAACCGCACAACGAACTCATTTGCCTCCGAGTTGTACCTGGGAATATGGCGTCTTCTGGTCTCCACGATGCGGCAGCAACTGTTGACGGTAACTTTTTCATCCTCGTCGTCGTGTTGATCAGCCTGTTCGACATCCATAGCCTCTTCTTCATCTGGTTCAACATTTATGGCCTCGGCTCCCCCGACTTGATTGAGTCTTTCTATTTCATCAACAAGCAGTAAAAACTAACAAACGATGGGTAATTCTGATAATTGTTCATCGGGAATTAGCATGTTTTCAACATGATTCACAAATACTTCTTTGAGTAGACCTTCTCGTATCTCCCCGAGTTCTTGGGACTTGATACCCCATTCCTCTTCGTCAATTTGTGCATCCCAATTGTCGATATCCCATTCCTGCGTATCGATTTCTGCATTCCAATCCATTAAATCTTCCCTGTTTTGAACCTCCTCCTCAAATACATCCGGCAATTCCAAACGTTTTTTTCCCGTCCCGTAACTGAAAAGGAAACTTCTTCCATGAGTGTTGCTTGTTTCTAAGGTCCAGCCTTGATTTAACAAATCCACCATGCGTTGGGCCATGATTGACTTGTAAAGACAGACGATGTTGATTTGTCTAAATCGAAAGATAGAATGACGTAATTCCGAAGAGTCCATGCCAATTTATTTCATTAGATGACTTGGCATGATGCCAAGATGTCCGCGAACTTCTGTCTAAAGGTGACTTTCAAAATATAAGTACAAAATGACTTTCACAATCTATTAAACTAGGGATTGATGGACGGATTGTTCGCTCTAGTAGAATCTTTTTTTTTCAAATATAGATAGGAAATTATCATTGTTTCTGAAAAAGATAGAAAATTATATGTTTTTATCATTGTTTTAGATAATATAAGGAACGACACAAGGCTAATCGTAACATTCAAGAGATGGAGACGTTGGATGGAACTTTAAATCATCCTTTCACTTGTATCGTCGCAGGACCAACAGGTTGTGGGAAGTCCCGGCGGGTCAAAACGCAATTGGAACGTCGCGAACAATTAATCGATCCACCTCCCTAACGCGTGTATTGGTTTTACGCCGAATACCAACCCGATTACGAAGCATTGAAACAAGCTTTACCTCATGTGGAACTCTTTAAAGGATTACCCGGTGAAGAAGAAGTGAAACGATTGGATGCACTTCATAGGAAGTTGCTGGTCATCGACGATTTGATGAGTGAGCTGACCTCGTCGTGACCGCGTTGTTTATGAAAGGCAGTTGTTCACCGTAACCTATCTGTAGTTCTTCTCGAAACAAAACTTGTTTTTTAAAGGCGGACGTACCCTTGTCCTCAACACTCATTATCTCGTATTTTTCAAAAACCCTCGAGATGCTTCTTCTATTGATCATTTGGCTTGCCAGATGTTTCCTGGTTGCTTGCTGTAAGTTTAAAAAGCCTGTGCCGATGCCACGCGAGAGCCATACAACTACCTTTTCATCAATTTCACCCCTAAAACGCCCGATCAATTTCGTTTGCAAACCGGGCACTTCGGCCGCCGCTACGTGTACTTACCCCGATAAAAACTAACGTCGTTGACTTTTCTCTTTAATCGACGTTATGGTACCCTTCGGCAAAGTAATGAAATGGTTCGTTGCAATCTTTTGGATCTTTAAACCTTTTTTGCATTTGTGGATGTGGGGAGGAAGTGAAATACATCTGCCCAAATTCATTCGTCATGGAGAAGTGGAGACACCAAGAATCCTATGTCAGAGTATTTGCCAAAGGCATTTCAAAACAACGTCGCCACGTATTGGAACACGCAAGTATCAACTGCTGCATTGTCTTTGCGAATGTACATTGAACGTCTTTGAAGGAACGTTAAAACTGACTCTCTCGCAGAAGAAAGCCCTTGATAAACATCGACGCAAGCTGCTGATTTTAGCTTGTTCTAACGTCCCCACCAAGTAAAAGCGTCAAGTACTTCGACAACGATAAAACATTATCGTACCTATACTAAAACAACTGCAACTTTATTACCTGCCGTGATTCCACTTCTGATGTAACGTCATGACAAAATGCTAGTTGTAACTCCTGATGCTCTGACACGACAGGCGCAGGTGTTTGGAGCTCGGAGAAAATCAAAACGCTGTCCCTGGACGAAAAAATGATAGAGATTTTGGATCGACGCGATATCACAGACGAAGAAAAATCAACCTTTACGAAAGCGCATTAAATTTATAAACTGTTTACCGTCGTAAAGCAATCGGATTTTCAGGACCTACACCACCATCCGTCCCTGCTTCACGCCATGTCGACAACGTGATCGCCAGGGCACCAAAAGCATAACGCGGTAAAGCAGAGCAATTAGCCAGGACGGTGTTACGTGAGATGAAACTGCCGCCTCGCGGGGAGTTGATCGTCGAGGGTCAAGCCGTACCCGAGAGTCACGAGGTAAATTTGAAAAACGATGCGATCCGTTTCCGTAAAACATTCAGTCCGATTGAAGGTTAACGGTTTATCAAAGGATTATCACGGCTCAACGTTCCACAAGAGTTGGTCTGAAGAAGAAAAAATCCCCGTGACTCCAGGAAGAGGAAGAAGAAAAGAAGAATATATATATATATATATATATATATATATATATAAAATATATATATATATATATATATATATATATATATATATATATATATATATATATATATATATATATATATATATATATATATATATATATATATGCATATATACATATATATATATATATATATATATATATATATATATATATATATATATATATATACATATATATATATATATATACACATATATACATATATATACATATATATACATATATATATATATATATATATATATATATATATATATATATAAATATATATAAATGTATATATATATATATAAATGTATATATATATATATATATAAATGTATATATATATATATAAATGTATATATATATATAAATGTATATATGTAAATATATATATATATATATATATATATATATATATATATGTATATATATATATATATATATATATATATATATATATATATATATATATATATATATATATATATATATATATATATATATATATATATATATATATATATATATATATATATATATATATATATATATATATATATATATATATATATATATATATATATATACATATATATACACCTACTCACTTTTCTGTCAACACTTAAATTGCTTTTTGGTCAACACCTACACTCACTTTTCGCTCAACACCCACTAAATTTGTGCTACGGCAGAGCAAAAATATATATGTAAATCGGGAGATGCTTCCATTAGCCATTTAGCTCTTAAAATTAGGTAAATCGCCCCCGGATTAGCAATAGGGGAGACATAGTGGGAAAATAGGGCAATAAGGACCAAATGTGGCTCAATGGTATCCTCTGCGTTTTCTTAACCATGAGGTCGTAAATTCGAATCCAGCTCCAACATCAAAGTTGTGATCTAATTTTCTAAAAAGACCTAAATCAATAGCCTAAAACGTGCGTTTGGCACACGAGATTGACAGTTGTTGTAGCCAGCATCTGCAATAGATTGGCGGCGTCAATACTCCGTAAAGGAGTCCTGCCGAGTTCCTGTAAGGGCATGCCAATATTGTGCCCCGACATCTACGACATTGCTACTCACAGCGCCCTCACTAAATATTTCTTAAATAGTGTACACGCTGTGTCCGCATAAAACCGTTCCCGAAACTCCGTACGTACAGTGTATGTATAATTATACACTATATGTATGGAGTGTGGGGGCAATGATGCGTGAATTTTCCGTGGCCTTGAGATGTTCAATTTTCTAACATGTGGAAAAACCAACATCGCTGATATAAGGGCGCGAACCTTTCATGGAGGATCATGAACAAATAAAAAAACCTGTTCTCCGCACTGGACCCTTCCGCCTTTTCCCTGCCACAAAAAAAAAATCGAATATCATTTAAAAAAAATTCAGCTTGGGACCCATAAAGAATTGATGCAGGTCCGTGAATTATCTCTAGGGAATGTGCCCCTAGAAAAGCATTCCAGCATTTGAGGAAGAAAACAAGTCTCCAGTTTGTTTTTACTTAAAGAGGCGAAATCGTCATATGTGCACAATATTTAGAATTTCTTTCAAATTTTTTGTTTGGTTGAAATTTTGCCGCGCAAGTCGTTGTCTCTTATTGCAAGGTATATAGTTATCTAAAACGCCTTGAATGTCACTACACGAGTTAGTTTTATTTAGGCCCCACCAAGGACTAATCTGATTTGCATCACTGAGCAGCACTTGTGTGTCTTGAGCCCAAGATGGATGACATATTGTGTACAGTGTAACAGTAGCTGGTTGCTAACAAGTGAACTGTGAATAGACTATGAAGATGTTATCAGATAAGAAGGTATACATTACCCCTGTGTTGTGTATGGTGTAACAATAACTGGATGCTAGTCAATGAATTGTGAAGAGTCTCTCTGGTTGAATGGTGTGGATTACCCCTGATTTTGAGAAAATCGGGAGTGTCGGGTTGGAGGGGGCTAAGGGCAAAAATTCTCAATTTTGAGTCAGTCTCTTCTAAGTCCATGTACAAATAGACAATGGGTCGGATCTTGCGTCCACAACCGGAAGTGACGGCAAAATATCGCATCCCCTAATTTTACCGAATTTTAATGAGACGAGCCTCCCCCTTTAGGATTAATGATAGACCTTACACTTCGGGTTTGGATAAGGGCTCCACACGGCAACTTTGCCCCATACAAGGTCCTAGTTCGATCCTGTACAATTCCGCTAGGTTCATTTGAGCAATGATGGCCCGGTGGCCGATTAGAGGGCACATGCTACGAAAGTCCATGATATTCGCTACAGCTATTCCCAGACTCCCCAATTACTTAAAGGTAGTCAACCTACTTGTATACGTTGTCACTGTTGCATTTGTCTGTTATCCAGTCAATAATTGGCACTAATTCACCAATGTACAGGAAGTACTTATCGCCATCTACACAACTGACAGACTGAAAGATATTAGAAGGTAATTAAGCCAGCTTATTATCGTGTGGGAACGATGACAAAAATACATATCAGTTTGTTTCAATGATGGTTGCTTTTAAGCTGGGTAAAAATGGTTGTCTTGGAGCAATAGTAAACTTAGCTGTTGTATTTTTTGTTGTTGTGTGTGTAACACAGTTTTATCGCCATCAGCCATGGCAAGGACATTCTACCCGGAACACTAATTTTGAGAATGGTAGAGGTAAGTTTTTCCACCAGGCTAAGTAATTAGATCAGGCTAGGCAATTAGATCAGGCTGAAAAATATTCGGCTAAGTAATTAGATCAAGAACGTACGAACTTGATTAGCTCGGGCTAAGTGATTTATAGATCAGTCTTTCGGTACAAACTATGATACATAGTACAGGAAAATATAATACGTGGTACAATCTTATCAGGAAATACTCATTATTTTACCATTTCTTTGCTGTAGTGTGTGGGTAAAAGGGACAAGCTTCCATGCACGGTGATTATCAAAATTATGAGAGCAAACAACCTTATTCCTATTTTCACTATCCAGACCTATTTCAAAGAGTCTGCCTCAGATGTGTAGGACCTATAGCAAGCCCTTTGGATGGCGTAGGCCTACTTGGCGATTTTTTTTCCAAACTAGTGTCAAGATTATAGCGGTCTTTAAACTACTCGGAGACTAAACTTTAATTTGTACTAAAGAGAAGGAACTTTAAAATTCTGAATATGAAGCAATGCAAAATTTAAAAATCATTCATATTTCTTATATCACACAATGTTGCTTCAACAATGTTTCTTTTTGTAGTAAGACGGCTTTTCCGGCCAAAAAACGGCTGTCTTACTCAGGTTATGAGGTGACCAGGTCACATGTCGAGTCAGACCGCGCCTTTTTTTCTGCAGACCAAAATAGCCATTACAGATTTTTTTCAGCCAATCATATACAAGAATGACGATGACGTAATTAAATATGAATATTCATATACAACTTATAACATATCGTCTGACAAAATAATTTGGGACTTAGTAATTCCATGACCGCGAGTGAATAATATTACTTTGCCGGAAAACAATGGAAAAAACCTGACACTACAGATATGGCACAATTTAAAATGTGCTACGAAGCGAATCCTCCTTTGAATATCGAGGAAGTAGTTAACAATATCTCGGTAAGTGGTGTTCTGAGTGAAGTTTTAACATTCGCTCCTTGTATAAAAATTAAGACATAATTTATAAAGTAGTAATTAAGCAACTTTCCCTTGGCATTAACACTTTCCCTTGACACGTGTTGTAGGTACGGAGTTTTTGGTTAGTGTGTAAAAATCAAGGTGGGGCTTATTCGCAGGGCATTGATAATATATACCCTAACCTAAAACCTAACCCCAACCCTAACCTTATTCGCAGTGCTGGCTTGAGATACTGTGTGGATATTTGCAGGGCTGCCCTGCGAATAATCACTTCAAAAAATCAAAGTTGTATAGCGATACTTCTCACGTTGTATACGTAGATCTTTAAGCTGCTGTACATGCGTGAGATACTTCGCACTAGTTGTAGGTATACTTAGGCCTAGTACGAGTTCATACCCAAATAGACTTTTGTTTAAGTTGTAGGTGAGTTTTATCCTTTTTGAACATTTTTCTTCAAGTCTCGATTTTCCTTTTTGGACGGAGTGCGTAGTCGTAGTGAGTTAAATTTCTTCTTTGATTCAATTCTTTTTTGAAATTTAATATTCAGTTTCAAAAGTTGTAGAGCCTATATAGTTTCAAGAATATATGAAACAACATATGCGTGATGAACTTGTAAATATAGTTAATTATACATGTATAAAGACACATTATTGAAATATCCAAAAAGTCCTGATTTTCCTTTTTGGACGGAGTGCGTAGTCATAGTGAGTTTCAAAAAAGGTGCTTAAAATTTTAACTACGACTCTGCCGCACTTTATGCCACTATGATTTTATTTGAACTAAGCATCAATTTAGAATGAAAAGTTCCATAAAACCAACAAGTAACAAGTAAAATAAGTCAACGTAGGCATAATAGCATCAGCCTAGGCCTAATAATGACATAACATCTCACCCATTATCACCACTATGTACTCCATGCATACATTACATACTATACATGCTAAAGTATACAGTCCTATAGGCCGTGGTACATCCCTTGATATCGTTTCATTCCGTACAACAAGAAGATGGATGGATAACTATGTGAAAGATAAATATGAAAATATTATTCTGAATAGATATTCAGTTGTTCCCACTTACGGTGCTGGTATATATGTTCAAGATTCGGTATTTATCTAGCATAAATCGAAACCTTTTAGCGTTATTGTACGAGGCTAGGTTTGTCCAATCAGAAATATCGTACGAACGACATTCTTTTGGAAGACCAAAAATTTCGATGAATCAACCAATCACAGCGCTTGTAAATATGGACACAGCAACTGCTCCGTAAAACAAAACGGCATCCCTACAAGTGAAGGTGGTGGTCGAAAGTCGCTTCAAAAATATTGTATTATGCACGTAAAAGATTGTTCTAAATCAAAATGTATTGAATTGACAAGTAATTCATTAGAGAGATTTAAGAAATTTGCCTTTGACTGGACGAAGTTTGATTGCAAGGAGGCAGAAATAGCCCGAAATTCCGCAACTTCGATCGGCCTAACGTTTACGGATTCAGACTGTGTTGGGGAAATTGTAGTGCATCCAGACATAGGATATCACTATGAATCTTACAAACGGTTTTGCGACATTAGTAAAGTCAAAAGGCAGGAAAAACTCGCTGAAAACGCACTGCAGGTATGTGTTAGTTTGTTATTCAACCACCTGTATATTAATGCAAAACTTGATCTAATCAGCCCCTTAAATACCACTGTTTTTGCGATGAAAGTTAAAGGCTTAAGTTAAAAGCCTTGCTATGATTATGATGAGGCCTTGTGAGGTTTGATTTAACAACGTAGGCCCCTAGTAGATATATTTACACCAGTTAACTCCATGGAAGCTGTGCTGTAGAAGAATTACCTCCCCTGTCCCGTGAAAGGTCAGGTTAGGTTTAGTCTAATAAACAACCAGACCATGTACTATAGCCTTGCGGCTGTACATGGTCTGGCTTCAACACTATCTAAAACCAAGAGGAAAACTGTACTTTGATTCAGCATGATTGCGTTGAATGATTTATACAATGTACATTACAGCGGGCCTATCCAGTACGCAGAACATCGTGATTTTAACACTTTTCTTATAAAAACATGAATGCATCTGACCTAACAAGTATGCCTAAAAATTGTAACAACATCTTAATATTTTTTACTACTTACGTTTCAGACCTCAAAGTTTGAAATAAGATGATTAAAATAAGCAGTAGCCTAATTCCGGGACAAGTATTCCTCCCATAATGGTGTGACACTACGTTCTACGCTTTTTTCCACAATGTTTGAGTCGTTCTTTGAATGATGCTTGAATAATCCCCATGTAAATGTGTATGTGTGCCGTCCCACTCAGTATCGCAAGTAGACTAGGCGTAGTGAATACTGAGTGGGATCGTTTATCTCACTAGGTTAGGTTCAGACTTTATAATATTGTGGTGTAAATATAGCCTAGAAATTATCTTTACGACTGGTGTAAATATAGCCACATCATTTTATCAAACCTTTAATTTGCTTTGCCAGGGGGTAACCAACATTCCGAGACATTTTAAAGGCATAGGTCCAAGACGTATGCTGGTGTTGTTTAATTAGACCTGAGATTGAGATCTTTTCCTAGAAATGAAAATATTAAAAGGCCAGGTAAAATTTACATAGGCCTAGTGGCTATTGTGCCGTAAACTGGCAAGATATTTTTATTGTTATTTTGCTTCTGCACAGTGGAAATTTTAAGAAAGTTTGTATAATAACTTATGAAATTCCAGTGATTTAATCAAATCTCATTAGGTCAGTTGATAAGGCATATCCAATGGTCGTTGGTTGAAGCCACATAGTATTTTGTAATTTGTAGTGGCTATATTTACAACCGTTTACTCCATTGACTCTGTGCTGTAGAAGACTTACCTCCCGGGAAGGGTTAGGTTTAAATTAGTTTAGGTTAGGATTTATAAGGCAGTGGCTTAGATATAACTTAGAAATTATTTTTACGACTCTTATAAATATAGCCACAGCGTGTTTTTATTTTTTAATCTTCTTTACAATGTAAACAAAGTCTCAAATTCATTATTTTTTTTAGGTTCGGTTCTCCAGCTAAAAATGGATGGATGGTAGAAGAAATGGACGGTGTAAAAACTATTCAGATTGATTGGTGCAGTCTTCCAGCAGCTCTAGATGATATTCTTGAGCTCACCAATTGTAGCTGCAAGAAAGGCAATTGCAAACTTAAGCCAAACTCAGATGTCCGATTTCCTACAGAAGTTACCTGCTGCAATGAAATTGACTTGCAGTGCACAGAACTTTGCAGGTGCTCAGGTTGTCAAAACTGCCACAATGAGAATTGTAATATCTCGGAGGAGGAAGGCTCAGATTTCGATGATGAGGATTAAAAACTGAACTTTTTTTAACTTTATTATCTCCAATTTGTGGAAAAGAATGTGGAAAATTATGAGGGGGGAGCAAGCACATTTCATATGTTTCAATTTTTTTAAAAGCTTGATAATAAATTTCATTTAGGCAGTTTGCAAAAAGCACTCTGAAGTTTTAACGGTTATTTAAGGACAATAAACATGTGCTAAATTGAGCAAAATAACAATTTTCACCATCAAAATTCATTTACAATTGGCCATTCTTAAGCTGTTTTTTTTTATTTAGGTGTTAATTTGCATACAAATCTTTGAGCAGTTTTTCTTTCCATTGAAATTGTGCATGTCAAAAAATGCACAAACATTGATCAGCCACACTTTAAATAATGAATGTGTTAAAAAAAAAAGAGATTGTTTCTTTTTAATGTGAAGTGAAAGAAACATTTGTGGTTAAAAGGTGCTTGGGAAAATTGATTTAAACTGGGCCATTATTTGCTGATGATTAGAGGTGAATACTTTTTCTATAAGTTAATAGTGCATATTGGATTTGGGATAATGTAGCATGCTTTTAGGGCCATGGAGGAATTTATTGTTAGGGAGTCTTGTCCAGGGGAGGTATCTCTATGTGGAAAAACAGAATTGCATTAAAAAAATTGAGCAATTGTTCTTTCCATTGAAATTTTGCATGTCAAAAATTGCACAAACTTAGATAAGCCACACTTAAAAAATGAATGTCTTAAAATCTAAAAGATATTTTCTTTTTAACGTGAAGTGAAAGAAACATTGGTGGTTAAAAGGTGCTTGGGAAAATTGATTTAAACTGGGCCATTATCTGCTTATGATTAGAGGTGGATACTTTTTTGTTAGTTAATAGTGCATATTAGATTTGGGATGATGTAGCATGCTTTTTTTCCCAAAAAATTTGAACAGTTTTTCTTTCCATTAAAATTTTGCATATCTTAAAATGCGTAAACATTGATCAGCCACACTTTAAGAAATGAAAGTGTCAAAAATTAAAAGGCTTGGGAAAATTAATTTAAACTGCACCATTATTTGCTCATGATTAAAGGTGAATAATTGTTCTGTAAATTAATTGTGCATATTTTATTTGAAATGATGTAGCATGCTATGATGCTTTTAGGGCAATTAAAGAATTAGATGCTGGGGAGTTAACTGGGAATTGACTGGTGTCCTGTCCAGAGGAGGTATTATCTCTTATCTTTTTGCATCACAGAAAGAACTGATGAGCATCAGCCCCGTGAGTCATCAAGCTTAGGAAAGGATCAGCTTTTATCCAAATGAACAAAATGCTCATGATTAAAGTTGGGTACTTTTTTGTAAATAAATACTGAATATTTTATTTAGAGTGATGTAAAATTCTTTAATGGAAATTAAGGGAGAAAGAGTGCTATGTGAGTAATGATGGGAAGTTAACCAGGGATAGACTGGTGGCCAACCCAGGGGAGGTATTATCTCTCATCTTTTGGCATCACAGAAAGAACGATAAGCATCAGCGTTGCGAGTCATCAGGCTTGAACTTTTATCCGAATGAACCAAATGCTCATGATTAGGGTTGGGTAGTTTTTCTGTAAATGAATAGTGAATATTGTTTTTGGGATGATGTAGCATGCTTTCAGGAAAATTGAGGAAGGGCAGTGTTAAGTGAGCAATGCTGGGAGTTAACCGGGGAAGGACTGGTGTCCTGTCCAGGGGAGGTGTTATGTCTCATCTTTTTGTTTCACAGAAAGAACGGATAAGCATCAGCCCGAATTGAAATTCTTTTGTATATGTACCATCTGCTAGAAACTAAAATCATTTACACCACAATTTGTCTTCTTCATGAGTGTAATAGGGAACTAAAATTATGTAACTGCCCCTTGCAAAGTTTTGTATCTGCTAAAATGATTAAATGTAAACCTTTCAAACAACATTTAGGTAACATGAGAGTAGCCAAATAAAACAAACTAAAACATGAGAAATTAATGTATTCATAACTTATTTGCGAAAGCACTAAATACATTACATCAAAGCGTTTTGAAAATCTGTATTCCACAATAATCTGCATGCCACAACTTTTCTTTTAAAAACAGAAACTTAAGTGTGCAAAGAGTTTTTTTAAATTATTTGAAATTTGCTTTCTTCTTTTTCTCTACCATATATATATCCCATCCTTTAAACTTAAAAAGTGTGTTAATTAATTAAGCAATTAATTGTGTAATATGTTTATAAATAATTTACTAGACAATTAATTAATATGTTTGTTAAGAATAAATTGTTGATTAGTTAACTTTTTAGTAATTTAAAAAAAACTAATTAATTTAATCAGCCAATTGGTTAATTAATTAGTGAACTTATTTAGCAATAACAAATCATTTAAGATTTCACTTGAGGTTTAAAATAAATTGTTTTGAGTAACCTCCCACGAAAATTGCCAGTGTCTGTGTTCTTTCTCACTTGGGTAAAAAAAATAGTGGAACTGGTATATGTGTTTCAGTATGGGAATTTGACTCCCCTTTTCCTTGACTTTCAATCTCGGTTAACCACAACTAAGCGTGGGGACAAAGCAATTCGTGATTAGGAACTCATATTTATTCATTTTGTGATAAATTTAAGTAATCCATCCATCAATTGCACAGAAATTGAAAACCGTGCACATTATTGCCCTACGTCCCATAGCCTACTATGCTATAGGACTAATGTTGTATATAAATATTTATATTTAATGACGTCATTGTCATTCTTGTATATGATTGGCTGAACAAATCTGTAATGGCAATTCTGGACTGCAGAACAAAAAGCGCTGACGGGTCGCCAGCTGCTCGCACGTGTGGGAACTGCACGCTGCACCAGGCGCAGTTAGCGGGAGATCGTCAAGGAACACATTTGCTAAGCACAACCTCAGTGTAGTTCCGCACGGATTAGCCTGCCTGCCAAGTCTAGTTTTCCAGTACACTTAGTACAAGGATTGAAAACCTAGCTTAATCAGTGAGGAACCTAGGACCCAAACCGTAGTGGGTAACGACCAAGCGAAAGTGGTTTGGTTCCCAACTACAACAACTCGCAGTTAGCAATCCGGTGAGTACTGACGTTAGACTACCCTAACTGTTTAGCCTACCGCTACCAGAAACACAATAGCTCACACAAGGCAATACAAACTATAGTGGCGACAAGGTAATTTGGAAAAGACTTTTTGTTTACCACCAGACGATACATCATTGGGGCCGTCCTGCTTTAATTTTAGCGCCGTCTTGGATTAAACAATACTTCATTGGGCCTCCCTGCCTTAATATCAGCGCCGTCTTGATTTTTTTTGGAAGAGAAGGAATTCAGTGGTTGTTGTTGAATTGCGTTGCCGCTACAAATTGCTGTAACGTGACGACAACAGTGCTCAAATTATTGTATGAGTCTGTACATTATCGTTAGTTACAGTCTAGGCCTACTAGAATGCGAGTGTTGCTGTTTTTCAATTTTGGGATGCCTCATATTTAATTCCTCTCCAACCGTGTTCGGTGGAGACAGAATGTCTTACTAGTGCTAAAAAAACTGTTGTTCAACTCTAGCATCAACATAAACAATTTGTGCCTATTTCTGAAGCTGCCCTGTTATTTTTTTTATTTATTCTTTATTTTCCGTACATTCTGGTTTGAAATTTACAGTAGCGTGAGCCACAGGAATGCAGTGAGAAATACTTGGTAGCAGTAACATAACATTATTTGCAGTACTGTAGGTTTGAATTGAAAGTTACTCAAGTACGGGTAACCTTTCTTGTAGTTGTCGCTGCAAAGCTTTGGGCGGCTAGTAATTTCTCTTTGCAAGGTCACGCGAATGCGAGTGACCTCCCTGGGATTGCACATTGTACTTTATCTTATACTTGTACATTATAGTCTACTGTGAACTAATTTTAACCATATTTTCGGTGACTGAAAAGGATTTGTTTTCCTCATTTTCTGGGTGAATGTGGAATTTTTTTTAAGCTAGGTTACACGCATACAGGTAACCTTAATTGGAATTTCTCCAAGCTCCTAAACATTTCCTTTCGAAGGGAGACTGTTTAATTTTGCATACTAGTGACAATCTAATTTACAAAAACAAAAACAAAAATAGGCATTTGAAACTTTCCTACCCGCTTCAAAAGAAGCAGGACTGTCAAATATGTATTCATTTTGATCCATACACAACCACCATTTTTCAACACAAAAAAACCCCAACAACGACGGAGGGAAGGGGGTACTACAAGGAGGTACTAACATGACTAGTGTATGAGCCACTACTTATAGACCCATTGTTCGCTTTGCTTGGAGGCCTAGTTATGCATGTTAAAGAGTGTCACATGAAGTCCACATAAATTTATGCGATTTCAACTCATTGACTGAACTGCCGCACGTGGGGGACAGAATAGCCAACAGCATTGTAGATTTCAGGGTGAAAAACCTTCCAATTACCTTGGACAACACTAGTCAGATTCCACGCCTGAGGGTAACGGACAAGCTGCTTCACAGAATTGACATTGTGGCTGCGTTACCCGCCAACACAGACACGATGGAAGCTGGGGTGTCCCCGAACCGGGAGGCGGGCTCAGATTGACAAGTTGTTGACAATGTCACAGCATGTATGAGTGCACAAGAAGGCAGGCTCCTGGAAAATCAAGGAAAAACGAACAATCGATTTGCGATGAAATGGACCCTCGATATTGTACACGACCTGATGACCATTTCTACAGTGCTAGTGAGCATAGGTCTCGAGGCAGAGGACCAGTCAGAGAAGACGACACCCGTGAGGGCATTTATTCGTTCCGATCTCATTGGAAAGAAGAAGATACCAGTGATGAAAATAGGCGGAGATCCAGGGGCGTCGACCACGACACATGACCCCGGCAGACAATAGCGACTTTCACCGCAGGGGCAGAGTTCAAATTTACAGGCCCCCGTAGTCCCAAAAAGCCTTGAGTTTGATGGAAAAACCAATTAGAACTTCGTTAAGCAAAATTTTACCAGGTATGCGGAGGCGTCTGGGTGGACTCCTGATGAGAGAAGGGATGCTTTGTGCTGGAGCCTCACAGGTAAAGCCAGGGATTTTTACACTTTGCTGCTCGAAATGGACGAGTTCATGCCCAACTAAAAAATAATGGCGGAATTGGGCAAACGATTCTGATGGGACGAATTGCCGGAGACGCTGCAAACGAAATTCTACAGCAAATACCAAGACTCAGAGGAATCCCTGAGGGATTGGGCGGATAATGCCTTTTTACTTGAGTTGCCATGACAGAGAATCCGGGCAGCATGCCGCAATCAAGAAACCCAGGGGTTTCGCAGAGGCTATTGATGCCATTGAATGGTATCAGTGTGTCTGTAGGCCGTCAAGTAGAAAAAAACACCAATGGTGAAATCCGAATTTCCACGGGTATACAGGTATTCTGCAAGAAACTTTTCGGATACTCCATTGAGCGGTGATGAAGTGGAATCTGGCAGAGAGTACTACGTCCAGCAGTTTAGGGCTTAAAGGAATCTTTCCGATGAAAGACTACATACTTTACCATCACGCACCCTGGGGAACCATGCGGAGAAAAATTCGGAGAATCTGTCAAAGGCAACAGAACAGCGACTGGGTGCGTTGGGGAAGGCTTGGCAGCCTTATTTAAGCAAGTGGTCAGATGACGATGTCAATTTCATCCCTTGAGACAGAGTTGCACTCACGAGTGAAGACAGAACCCCAGAACTGTGTCAACGGAGTCGAAGTAGCTCGGGAGCTGTTTCCATTGTGGAGTGAATGGGCACTATAAGAATGAGTGTCCTACGCGAGAAAAACGGGTACAATTTAAAGAGGAGCCATTAAACCACCCAAGGTCAAGAATGCAGGCCGGTTCCAGACCCACCAGGAGAAGGCCTAGAGACCCTTCCAGGACCGGAGAGTAAGCAGTCTTTGCGGCCATGTCTTAATACGGACAGATCACCAGAAATACTGGTGGACAGTGAGATACAGTAAACGAGTCCGAAACTGGACTCGACATCAGAGACTCCTGAGTCAGTGGAGTCCAACCACAGAGAGACACCTTCAGAGACAAAATTTGGTCCTTTGTGTTTGATACAGAACAAAGAACCCAACCACCAGGAGGTCCCTGTAGACGAAAAAGCTGATTCCTGTTGTTTGAATCTGAATACAGGGTCCAACCACAAGGAAGTTCCTGTAGGAGCCAGAATTGATACCCTGTGTTCGAATCTGAACACCGAAAATTAGGAGACTGAACAGATTGTGACCATAAACCAGGTTCAGTCACGCCCCACATATTGTGTAACAGTCCAGTTGGGAGAACATAATTCATGCGCAGTGGTGGACACGGCAGTTGAGACTACCATCATCTCAGATAGAGTATTCTGTGCCCTGAGTTTACGACCACCAATTGTGTGCGACATGACGGTCATCGCAGCCGGTAGAGACTGTACAGCTCAAGCTAGGTTCTACTGTTTACAGCGAGATCATTCATGTGGCCCCCATTGAGGACGATATGCTGATCGGTTTGGACTTTCTGGTCAGACATGGCAGCAAGCTGGACATTCAAAATCATCTCCTGAGATTCGAAAAAGATACTGTTTCGTTGGGGCTCTGGCAGTCTGGAGAGATGAAGAAGGGCCCAGGATATCAAAGGTTATAATCGCCCAAAGGAAGGTTATACCGCCAAACTTAGTAGCCAGAATGAAGTGTCTGCTGAGCAGACAGATGCCGGACTACATCTTTAAACCTGATGAGAACTTGAAGCTGATGCTTGCAAGATCAGTTCACAAAAGTACGGAACAACCTGTTATCTGTGCTATCAACATGACCGACAATTTTGTAGTAATGAAGAAGGGTAGGTCAATTGTTAAGGCCACCGAAGCAGATATCCTATCGAACCAAGGACTGGAAGGTAAAACTCCGGAAACACCTCCTGAATCGGGGAATGACACCGAAATTCCAGAACACCTGAAGGAAATGCTGGAGAATTCGAAAAGTCATCTGTCGGAAGAGCACTTCCAGAAACTGAAACTGACCATTTGCGACCTCCAAGATGCATTTGCCTCACTTGCTTTTGACATTGGTACCTTCAGGGGAATAGAACATCGCATAGATACAAGAGAGGCCTCACCCATCAAGCAACGGATGAGACACACGCCTGTGCACTTTGCCAAGGAAGGAGAGGGCGAAATCAGCGTAATGCTGGAAGCAGCAGGCATCCGAGCATCAATGTCAGATGGTTGTCGCCCCCAGTGCTGGTACGGAAACGAGACGAGACTGTTCGTTTCTGTATTGACTATAGGGCATTGAACAACATCACTGTAAAGGATGTCTACCCACTGCCCCTGATTGAAGACTGTGTGGATGCCATGGCAGGCAGCCAGTGGTTTTCGAAACTGGATGCGCTGCGGGGATACTGGCAAGTGACAATCCACAAGGATGACATGATGAAGACAGCGTTCATCACAAAGTATGGCCTTTACAAATTCGTAAAGATGCCATTCAGACCGTGCAATTCGCCAGCAACCTTTTCCAGAGTGATGAATGTCATACTAAACGGATTGAGCTGGAGAGCAGCACTAGCTTTCCTAGACGACATCGTGATCCTGGGCAGGAACTTTGAGGAGCACCTCCGTAACGTGACAGACACGCTGGTAAGGTTTTGACAGTAGGAACAGAAGCTAAAACCTCAGAAGTGCATCATCTTTCAAAAGAAAGTAGAGTTCCTGGGACGACTGGTGAGCGATAACGCCCTGGAGATGTCAAAGAAGGATATAGAGGCCATCCAGGAATAGTCGCCCCCAAGTGCGTTAAGGAAGTAGAGAGCTTTCTTGGTTTCGCAAACTATCACCGGTCTTTCATCAAGGATTTCGCAGAGATAGCGGTACCGTTGTATGCCGTTATAAGCCAGAAGACTTTCACCTGGGGTGAAAAGCAGCAGGAAGCCTTTAATACTTTAAAACGGAAGTTAACGCAGCCACCCGTACTATCTTTGCCAAACACCAAAGACCCTTTCATACTGGACACAGCAGTTTAACATGGCTGTTGCGCTTTATGGAACCTCAAGGCCAGCTAACTCGCTGGATGGAAGAAGTCAGCCAATACAACATGGTTGTGGAGCATCGAAGGGGCAGATGCTACATGAATGCAAACGCGCTGTCGAGATCTACAAGTGAGATCAGCCACTACGTGCATGTGAAGGCTGCAAGTACTGCCAAAGAGCTCATGCGCAGTGGACATCTTTATTGAGGGTGTCAATGACGTGGTGCCGATCTCCTATCTCAACCACACGAGACAGGTGGGCGTTTTTACTCCAGGAGCATGCCGGGAGTCCCGAAGCTGGAATCCCGGGGGTGTTGAAGATTCATCAGCAGAATGCCTAACGCCTACTACATTTGAAGTTCGCAGTAGTTTACGGAAAATTACCACCCAACCGAAGACGGAGAGACTGTGCTAACAACGCAGACGTGTGCGATGACAGACTCTTGCTGGGGATATTCCTTGAAGGAAATTAGACCATAACAAGCTAAGGATCCGGACCTGAAACTTATACTGGATCAGATAATCCGCAAAGTAGAACCAACGGAAGCCGCGTTCTTCATATCCAGCCCGGCAACAAAGTTTTACTGGATCAACAAAGAACGCTTGAGCCTTAGGGACGATGTGCTTTTCCTCCGAGGGGAAGGACGGGGATGAACATAATCTGTTATTACCAAGAGGGTTACATGAAACAGCCCTCCAGGTACGTCACAACATCCCTTCGGGGGTCACCAAGGTATGGACCGAACCTTTCAGAGAATGAAGGAAAATTTTGCCTGGTATGGCATGAGTCGAGAGGTTAAAGGTTACGTTTCGAACTGCGAGACATGCAACCCACACAAGAAACCTAAGCGGGTAGGCAGATTTTCACTGGTGGAGTACCACGCGAGTGTGCCAATGGAAAGGGTGCACATCGATTTTTTGGATCCTCTACGGAAAACGACTCTGGGGAATGAGCACGTGCGGATGATGGTAGACTAATTTACGAAATGGGTCGAAATCATCCCCCTTCCATCGCAGACAGCAGAGATTACAGTCAAAGCCGCAGTCAACTCTTTTTTCATGCAATTTGGCATGCCACTTCATCTATACTCGGATCAAGGCCGCAACTTCGAGGGCAAGCTATTTTCAACCCTTTGCGAAGTCCTGCAAATACATAAGAAGCGGACGACTCCTTACAGACCGTCTTCAAATGGACAAGTGGAGAGATACAACCGCACTCTAATGGAACTAAAACTAAGCCCACCATGGAAGGGGCCAGGAATTATCATTCCACTCTCTTGAGTGCAGCTGCGCAACAAGATGCTAATTGTCAACCATGATAAGCTGAAGCCTTGCCGAGACAGGCAACCTCCGGCATGGCTACGGAACTTCGCTGTCCCCGACCTTACACGCAGTAATAAAGGCGTCGAAACCAACGTCTGTAGCCTTTGTAAACAGTCCTGGGAGGGTCGTTTCATGATCCAGTGCGATTTTTGCGAAACCTGGTACCACGGCTCCTGTATCAACCTGTCCCCTGCGGAGGCAATGAATCTAGATCAATTTAAGTGCCATAATTGCAGTGGAGATCAAAGGAGTGCTAATTAACGTTTTGCGAACTTCTCTATTTTCTGCAGATATGGAGATTAATAGACGTTGGCCCACGCGAGTTTGAGAGGGATCCTACTGGAGCCAAAAGACCTCATCTCTGGATTGCGGGAGGTCGGTTTGGTTGGACAGCCATCGAAGGATGGCATCCGGGGCCAAGTGTCGTTGGCCAGAAGCAGAGACAACGAACGCTGGATAAAGAAGCTTTCGCGGGAGGCTCAGTTTTTTTGTGCGGAGAGCGCTACTCACAAGCACCTGGGTGGCGCAGAATGTGTCTCGTCGCGCAACCGAGGACCACTCCAAGAGGGTCGTTCTGAACGCTAAGGTCAGCCGATCACCGTCGAAGTCCCCGAAGCGCTCATGGAGAATGAACCGCTCCAAACCCGCAGTTTCGTTTTCAAGACCTTCTCGCCAGGGAGCAGTAGAGACCCGGATCTCCTGAGACTCCCAGACCCTCAGTGTCGTGGAAACTACACCTTCGGCCTCAACCAGGGACGCAACAGCCGAAAACGGAAGTTGGAAGCCTCGCATACCTGTTACTCATAGCCGTTTGCCACCAACTAGGGGCGCAACAGCCGAAAACGGAAGTTGCGAACCCAAGGTGTCCAATCCCGCCAGCCGTGAGCGAGTTTCGCGAGCCCCATTCAGGGAACCTGAGACATGCGGCAAGAGGAGGCTACAGTCTTGTTCCATTCCGTGGTGCCGGGAAAAAACATTCTTTCCGAAGTACCATTTGACTGAAGTCCACGTGCCACCCATTTTCTAAACATGCTTGGAGTCGACCGAGGAGTTAGCGTTTGCCCGACTGTCTTATGTCACCACCATGGCTAAATCCATGCTGGGGCGCGGCTCTGCAGGATAAGTGTACGTACATTGATCAGCACAAACTTATTTCAGCGGGGTGGACGGTCATCAACTTTCAACGACAGGCGATGGAAGCCACCTGTCGACTTCAAGGCTGGACTCCTCCGAATAACTTCAGTTTAGAGCCCATCAACTCCCAAGCTGTGCTTATCCACTGGAGGTGATGGCCGCACATTTGTCCCGGGTGACAATGGAAAGTTTGAAGGACACCTACCTGGGCGCTGTTCCACAGCCTGCGTCGAACCCAGTTCAGGTCGCTCCTGGAAAAGATGACAGGCCAATGGACACCTCGCCTGTTATGAAGCCCAAGCCAGAAGTGCTGGAAGTTTTTGACAGCCATTAACATCTGGATCGAACCCGGACCGGGTTGCATCTTGACCCAAAAATTCCGGAGCAGGATGTTTGGAACGCCGTCCCTGACAACTCTATGACAAGGTTATCATAATTTTGGTTTCCGGTGGGGTTGCAGTTTTTTGCGATCCCAGAACTTACCCGACCCAACAAGAGGTGCAGCAGCTGGTCCGTGCGAGCTACAAAGTTGTCATTGGGGCTCATCCCAAACAGCACCTATTAACAAACATGGATTATGAATTTGACTGAGTTATATCTTTCGTCACGGGTCTTTTCTTTTAATGTATGATATACAGTCGATCCATTTCGTGTACATCATGCGTATTTTTTGTTATTGATGTATAATAATGGGAGTTAAAATGTTGTAGAGCCGATCGATACATCATTTCTGTACATAATGCGTGTTTAATGATAGGGTGGTAAAAGTTTGATATAATAATGGGATAAAACTATCTGTTAAGATGTTTGCATGGCAAATCGATATCAATAGTATGAGAACAAAAATCTTAATTCACGTTTGTATATTCAATATTGGACTAATATAAATCATTTGTTTAGATGTCCTTGTGTTTGACAAAGAGAACCGATCGATACATCATTTCGTACAGCGTGTTTAATAATAGGGTGGTAAAATTTGATGATATGATAATGGGGTAAAATTATCTGTTAAGATGTTTGCGTGGCAAATCGATATCAATAGTATGAGAAAAAAACATTCATAATCCATGTTTCTTTATTCAATATTGGATCAATATAGATCCTTTGTTTAGATGTCCTTGATGTCTGTTACTATGGCATTATGGGATAAGGGATGAAAGACGAATATTTGATAATGGTATTGGTCCATTATATACGTAACCAAATTATGTCACTTAGAATCCATCCGATTGGTCACTTAATAGTGGTGTGATGACCATATATGGCAACAGAATTGAATGTCATTCAAGACTGAACATTTAAAAGCGGGCTAAAGATTTTGTTTTATTATTCATAGCATTCGTCAGCTACACTAACAACCACAACGTATTATTATATTTTGAGTTATAACGTGTTGACATTTCGTGTTATACTTACTGTGGTGTATTACTACATCGTGTGCATACTGCGTGTTTGATAACCATGACTCACTATAAGGAGAGAAACAGGAGAGGCCAATCGTCGTTTAGGAGAACAGCAGGGGTGGTGGAATATCAGCCTGATCCTAAAGTACGGGGTTGCGTCATTCATTAGTGGCTTGCTCAAATAAATCTGCCACTGTAACTACTTTGGGATTTGAATATGGTAAGGGTGTTTCAGGTTTTTTTTTAAAGTTGATGCTGGCAATAACATGTGAATTGATAGATTGGTTTATGAATTGCTTGAAATTATCCCAGGATGATGGTATAGGATATACACGCCAACATTGACAAGGAAGAAAACACACCTTGCTTACCTTGATACGCTAGAGTTGCCTGATGTAAGACGGGGGGTAGCAACTGTATTTTCGTAAACCTCGCATAGGGTAATATAAGTCGGGCAATATCAGGTTTAAGTAGTGCTTTGGCACGGCGCAATGTTCGTCGACGTTCCGTCGTCATGGCGGTTCTCTCCGGACAGTCCTAGACTGGTCGATGTTCACATACAACATAATACATATCTACATTTCATAACGTCATAGATACTTTGGTCCCATTCTCAAGGCAATAACGTCACTATTGCGTGTACGCAATGAAGTCCCTCGCTTTTTAACCCATTTCCCTTCTTCTTTTTTCTTCAATTTATCCTCTCAAAAGTTGATGGTTGAGAAAAAAGAGCGCTCAAGAAATTTCAAAAACTGAAGTACACATCAAAACGAAAAATGCCTTCTCATATTTTACGCCCTGCTTCTCCTTCTTCTTCTCCTCTTGCTCTTCCTCCTTCTTGCTCCTCCTCTTGCTCCTCCTCCTCTTGCTTCTTTTTCTTCTTCTTTTTCACCGGAATTTCAAAAAGTGCATGCTCAAATGTAATGTTTGAGGAAAAAAGTTTAGGGGGCGTGGTTTGGAATCATGTCCCACTCCCTTTTTTCGCGTTAAAGCGCAGTTCTGTCTTGTCATTTCCCCGTTGACGCCATATTTTCTGGTTAAAATCGTAGTTTTGTCCAATTATTCCCACAACTAAGCCCCGTAGACCCCCGTAATTCGCGTTAAAGCGCAGTTCTCTCTTGTCATTTCCCCGTTGACGCCATTTTTGCCCGTTAAAAGCGTAGTTTTGTCCAATTATTCCCACGATTAAGCCCCCAAAGACCCCCGTATTTCGCATTAAAGTGCAGTTTTGTCCTGTCATTTCCCGTTAGACGCCAGCTTTTTCCTCTCAAATAAAAAACAGTTGAGCAAAAAACTGCCTCATATGACAGTGTTTTAGAAAAATTGTTTCTCAAATGAGTGTTTCAGAAAAATTGTTTCTCAAATGAGAAGTGTCAAAAAAATGTCTTCTCAAATCATTCACGTTTTAAAAAAATTATTGCTCAAATCTTGCTCCGTGTGCAAAGTCAATGGGATTTGAAATGAAATTTCGCTCTCAAATCGTACACGTTTTTAAAATACGTCTTCTCAAATCACACCGTTTAAAGAATATCGCTGCTCAAATCTTACCTATTTCAAAAACATGGTCTCAAACATGACAAGCCTCCTGTTTCTCGATTGTCAAGTACAATGTCTTCTCGAATTACGTGACTCGGTAAATTATGACGATATTATCCCGATATTATCGATAATAGCGACATGGCAATTTATCTATATCTTTTTTACAGTTTAAACTCTTTGACAAATCTAAGCTTCTAATCAACAGATTATCAGGGTGTATTGTTTTGAAATGGGTGACAATGAGTACCATGATACCCCCACCTGACACACCCAGTCAGGGAAACCTTTACACTTCGTTAAAAGGACTCTGCGGAACAAGGTATTGGTCCATTATATGCGTAATAGAATTATGTCATTTCTTGACCAATCAGATTGGTCAATTAATAGTGGTGTGATGACCATATATGGCAACAGTATTGAATGGAAAAATATACACTTCGTTAAAAGGTCTTTATGGAACAATTGAGACTATCTTGTGACGGCAATCTGATGACCCAGAGGGGAAATCTCAGGGGTCACTGTACTGGTAGTGGCCAATCAGAAGCTCCGTCGTCGAGAATATCTTGTGACGGCAATCCGATGGCCAAGAGGGAAAATTTCAGGGGCCGCTATACAGGTAGTGATTTGCTGGAAAATCTCAGGGGTCGCTATACAGACCCCGACCAATCCGAAGTTAGCATTAAATATATGCAAATGAATAAAAATATCAGAGGTCACTATACAGACCCCAACCAATACGATGACCAAGAGGGAAAATCTCAGGGGCCGCTATACAGGTAGTGACCAATCAGAAGCTCCGTCGTCGAGAATATTTTGTGACGCAATCCGATGACCAAAAGGGAAAATCTCAGGGGCCGCTATACAGACTTAGACTGTCCGGGTCTGTACAGTTACCTCTTACTACTAACCATGAGCGGCGAGAGGTATTTTTGATGCAGAGTAACCGAAAGCATTTCACCGTAAGGCAACATTGCGCAAAGCCCCAGTGCGTGGGGTCCAGGAAAGTTCTGAATAGTTCTGAATTTACGCTTTTTAGAGGTATGAAATGCGTTAAAATTGAAGCTAAATCGCGTAGTGTATCTTTAAGAGGCGAAGTTCCAGAAAGCTATGGGACACATAGATTCATAAACTGAGAAATACTAACCTTCATCCTTGCTGTCCCCCAGGTCCTTTTCATAAAACCATAAAGAAAAACGACATTCTGAGTACTTATTATACCGACTACTACTTCAATACAGATTCGAATGGCCCTGGGAAGTTACTACCGTATGATTCGTGGAAAGTTTTGAGGCCCATCATTGGGATGTCTGAGAACCTAGACGACAGTAACCTCTGGACAATTTTGCAGTTGGCAAAACCATAATTATTGGGTATTGAAGAAATACACATTTATTGACAAAAATAAAATACTTTTTTATACACACTTTTGAATTTTGTGGTTATTTTTTATTTTTTTTTTTTGCTCAAAAACAAAAACACGCACTGACGCATGGCAATTAACTTTTAAGTAAAACTTGCTCACCTGGTGAAACATATTTTTGATGTGTAATTTATTTTGGGGTTGTGGGATTGGGGGCCATGGCCCCCTGTCCCCTTCTGGCTACGCTAATGATGGCGTCTAACATGAACTTTACAAGTTAAGAACATGCTTTGCCCATCTGCACATGTACCTTACACTCTATACTAAACAAAGTATAATATATATTGATGGATGCAGGGCAGCAGGGGGAGAATGCATCCATCGGCGTCACGTGGATATTGCTTATAAGTAGATAATAATTTAGACTATTCGACGATCGTCCCTCGTCCATTGCCCTTCGTACCACAGGCCCGTAGCCAGGGGGCTCGTCCGAACAAAAACAAAAACAATTTTGTGTTGTTGAGAAAGTGCTCTTTTGAAATCTACCAATATAAAATGCACCCGGAATTTCAAGGTTTGTTGCCCTTTTATGCAAAAAACGAATCCCCTTTTTTATTCCTGAACCCCCTTTTAGCCCTTTTGAAATTAAACAAAATAATAAGCACCGTAATTTCAAGATTGTTTACCTCCCTTTTATACGAAAAACGAACCCCTTTCAAATTCCTGGCTACGAGCCTGTACCACGGACATGCACGAGTAAACAATATTATTAGATCGACTATCTCACTATGTGAATATTTTTTTTAATTATTTCCCACAGTGAGCAGGCACATGAACCCCCAATTTTGCATAAAACAACGCGTGACCTCTGAAAGCTAACCCCTTAAAAAGTAATAAGACAATTCGAACCCAATACGCAAAATGTCTCTTTTTCCCCTCAATAAAAAATCTATAGCCAGCAATTTCAAATCCGGTGTCAAATACAATGAGCGCTTTATAGTGTCAATATACTTTTTTTAATTTTTTTATGTAACTCTATATTACATTGAGATTCGATGTGGGATAATAATTTTCTTTGTTTGTCAAATCAAAAAGCTTCCAGAAGCTCTTTGGTCAAATGAAATGTTGGCAAAAGCTTTTAACTTGACCTTCACTATTAAAAACACGCGATAATTTTTTTACGGCAGATCATTTCATTATAGTCTGATAGTTGATGAAATCCTTATAGGAATATTTTCGTAAATTTTTATGACAGAGGAATATTAAAAAAAAAAAAATTGGAGAAAAGCCATGTTGATATCTTATTTCATTGATGAGTTATTGCATTTTAAAGCCAGTAAAATCGAAAAGTGACCTTGCAGTGTAAAGTCTTCAAGCTCTTCGTGTTGATAGAATTTATATGGTGCATTACCTATAAAATAAAATAAGAATACTTATTTCTATTCTAAGTGTGATGTCATAATTGCAAAAGATGATTCTATATGTATTACTCTAGGCTAAAAAAATTTCTTCGAGTGTAAGCCTGTAAGATGCATGAGCAGGTCTTATATGCAGTGGTGTAGCCGTGATTTTCATTTTAGGGGAGGGGGAGGGTTGAATTGAACCGACACGATATGTAGTGGTGTAGTTGAGGTGACACCGGTGTCACTTCGAGCGCAAAGCGCTGGAATTGTCGGAGTGTGTTGCAAGGGCCCGCTTAAGAGCCTCTGGTGGGGTCCAGAAGCGAAGCCCCTGGAAGCTCTCGCAAAATTTACAATTCAAGTGAAAAAAAGTATGTCACAACGCATAGTAAGAGGGTGTATTATACAAGTCAAAATTTATGTCAAAGAGAGCTATAATACACCATATACAAAACAAAAAATCAAAGCGCTCGACGTGTGGTCAAGGGCCCCTGGAGGGGTTCAGGGGTGTAGCCCCGGTAGGGGTCCAGAAGCGAAGCCCCGGGAAGCTCTCGCAAAACTTACATTTCAAGGGCAAAAACGTATGTCACAACGCATAGTAAGAAGGTGTATTATACAAGTCAAAATTCATGTCAAAGAGAGCTATAATACACCATATGCAAAACACAAAACCATGAAAACGCATGTGGAAATATGTTTTCTTGTTTACGTTTGTACATGCTAAGGTTTATCGTCACTCTGAAAATTATAAGTTGTCTAAAAGAAAGGTTTTCAATAATTTACTCCAAACTTGTGTAAATGTTGTCAAACTTTCAAAATGAGCCTGTTTTGTATCATGTGCACCCCGACAGCATATGGTATTGCAAGTCATTCAGGAAGTATCATAGCAAACTGCAACGGATAAAATTACTAGATATCCAGCTTATTTTTTCTCCCATGTATAAATTCATTAGGAAGGAGTCGACGTGAATGTCAAGAAATAAATCAGGTATATAATACAATCTTGATAGTAATGAGGAAAAGTTAAAACTCACTTATATTGATTGAAAGTTCAAAAGTTTCCCAGGAAAGTCCATTACATGGTGATATACGATGATTGACTGTGTATGCAGGAGAATAACATGTACACGCACGCATGCTCACTACATGCACCTGTCTCTTTCCCATTGTTAAAGGAGACTGAATACGAGGACAAGGCTGCGTATACTATATCATAATCGTTCATTCGAGATGGGATGAATGAATATATGCGAGGGATAGCCAGTGGTGTAGAGCTACATTGTGAGCAAGGGGGCTCTTCTCCCAATGTTTAAAGTTACAGCCTACCATAGTTATGATCAATTACTTGTCAAAATAATGTTTTATTACATGAATACTTGGCACTAATCTCAACCGACACTATGACTACTGCATCGCACGCATATTAATGAAGTTAAAGCAAGTGTACCGACAGCACCGATCTGAACTAACAGCACTACCCCCCCTCCCATTCTTGACTATCATAATTCTTTGAACTCTGGACAAAAGCTTTTGAGTCTATTAAAGTTTAGTAGTGGTATCTGGATATATACTTTCTTATCAGTTTTATTGACAGAGATTTTTGAAAAAATGAAATGAATTACATAAGAATTTAAACTGTAACATAACGACTTTAGATTATAGGATATTGAAACTCGTCATGACTCGGAGACTGTAAGAGAGTTATTTTAAAATCAAAAGACTTTCTCTACCCAGCATGCCAAAATTAAACTCACAGGCTATTTAAATCTAGACGTGCAAATATCTTTAACATATTATATTGTAATTAACAGATTAAGGGTATGTGTGCCCCATGAAAGAAACAGAATTACCATTTTAAGGCTCTTTTCTTAATATTTTGAAAATTAGTTTTCAGTGTCAGTTTTCTTTCGTTTTCGACCTTCGAATTACTAAGATAATTTGATACTGTGATCTTGGTATGCCTCCTTTTCACAATATCACTGACGTCATAGGTCATCTTGGAAACATTTTGATGATATTTTTGGAGATGTGATACCATTAATATAAACTCAGTTATAAGGTTACAAATGTTCTCCGATTACAAAGATTACTTTTATGACATGAGGGTATACTCTTAATACGGCATTCTGATTCAGATTCAGGGTAGGATTTCATATTCCGTCTGCATTTTAATCTCGCAACCCATTTTACATAATATGCAAGTATTTCACAATTCATAGGCATCACTTTGAGCATCAAGAGAAATACATATAGTTGAACAGGTTGGTTAGTGCCGCCGATCGGGGGATTCAATAAGTCCCCGATCGGGAGACTCAAGCATGAGCAATGACCTTAAAGTGATATATGGAAGCTACCATTTTTATTGTAAAGTTTCAGTCATAGACGCTTATTAGTCGTTTTATTAAAGGTTTGTAACAAAGTTTGCTCTGTTCATGTTCAATTTCGCGAAAGTAAAGCAACTTTGTTACTATCACGCAGTTA
>JAIGNY010001325.1:1197500-1225000 GCA_020152595.1 Chiridota heheva
TAAACAAGCCTACCTGATCAAAAAAAGGTGCGGGTTCTCCCAAAACACTGTTATTGACCTCACTTATGACATTTCAACCACTTTTTGGCCAAAAATACCATTTTGACCATATTTTGTCAAATAATCAAAAATTTTGGTGCCAATGTTTAGATAAGCTTTTCTAATTAATAGGGTTTCCATTCCAAAAGAAGCTATTTTATTGACCCCACTCAGGAATTTTGGCTACGTTGGTTTTTTTTGGCAAAAAAAGGTATCATTCTTACCAAAATTATTTGGCCAACTGAAATTGTGTCGCTATATTTAGCTTCTTTGATGATTTAAATTTATGTCTATGTTTAAAAGGGTGCTGTAGCTTGTATTATTTTACACTAAACATTACGAGGGACCAAGGCTGTTTAATTTGTACCAATATTTTGTCCACATTATGATCATACTTTAATCAGATTTCAGCTGTTTGCCTGCATTGGGTTGTCTGATGTATAATATGTTTATAAGGTACTAATTTATACAATATATAATGTATTACCATAAAGATGTGACCAATCTTGTCCAGTTCTGTCTAGTTTTTGGTCAGGTGTTGGCAACATTGAATTAGTAATCTCCACTATCATCTTCGTCCTCTGATTCTTCGTTACTAATAATATCATTGTCATCACTATCATCTTCTTCGCCATCTGCTATATCTTCCGGTTCCATGTTCTCAGAAAGCACAGTTGGCATCTGACTACCGGTAAAGCAAAGTGGTAGGTAAACTCCATTGCCCTCTTTCCAGCCATGGTGTGGGTTAAATGTTCTTTAGTGGATCTCTTAGATGAGCATGCTGTGACCACCTTCTAAGATAATAAGGACAACAAGTTCCAAGTTCTATTCAATACAAATAACAAACACTAAATAAGGTATGGAAGTGAAATCAGTACTTAAATATATATATTAATTAGCTTCTGCATGAAATAACAAAAGATATGTTCAACAATATAAACATTTCTACAAAATGTTTTTATGAAAATACATCTGTAAATAGATTCAGCATATTCTGACAACATTAATGTTCTTGTGTCAGAACTTGTCTCATAATGAAATGTTCAAAACCTTCCAATGTCTTTGCTTTTATTTTAAAGGTTCAACCAAAATATAGATATACAACTGCCATCCGTTCATTTGAACATAATTTGATATCAAAAGAAATCAATATCACAACACCCTATAGTTCTCCATATTGAAATAACTCTCCATCCATATCAGTTCCCTTCTATTCTATAAATCATTCAGTTATGATACTCAATCTGTGCGATTAGAGGCATCCAATCATCAGTAATTCTGGTTAATGGGTATGCGGTCAGGTCTAGAGTCCAGAATATTGATTGCCGTTGCCTCCGTGATTCACGGAACCCATGTCCCGCCAAAATGGTAGACTGAAACATAAATAATCATTTACAATTATACGTTCCAAAAGTATATGCTTATAATATCATCACATGAGACACCCCACTTTGGTAGTACACAATTTCAAACAATTAATTGGCTTTTGGAGTACCCCAAATTTAGTTGCCAAGAATAAGGATAAATTTTCATGAATTATAAGGAAACCTCAAATAACCCCTAAAACTAATTACCTTTCAATTAAGATACCAACTTGTTCCTCAAGAAATAACTTTCCCTTTTTAAGCCGACAGTAAAGAATAAATTACTTTCCTCCTTTCGCTCCACAAGTGTCAATACATATTTTGACCAAAATAATTTATATCACAAATTCTTCTCCGAAAGGTTTTCTTCACTAAAGATTTACAACTACTTTTGTGATATCATGTAATCATTTATTTCTCAAATTAAACAAATATTATATTACAATTCTAATAGTCAAATAAGGTAGTGGAAATGCTAAATCAGGGTCTAAGACATTTTTGCATCCAAGCAAATATTTGGGCTTGGTCAAATTCATCTTGAAGAAGACGGAATAACATCAAATACAATGTTTTAAATATTAACATTGTCAAATTGTTTTATGTGATTAATTCAGGTAAAACTGATAGAATTTTAAAAACGACCGTTGAATATTTTGGATATTTCCCCATTGAATTTTTAAGGGCCATTTTGTACAATTAAGTAAAGCCTAGATAGAGAAAAATATAGCAAGTAATAGATATATTTCTACTCACATGATGTTAAATGAATGACCTCACGACATCACCCGAGCTCCTTCCTTCCTGACACCTGTCTTTCACACGATTGTCAATTATGTTGACATCCAGACAATTAGTGTCCAATAATTTAATGCTTATACAAGCCAGACAAATAGCGTCCAATAATATAATGCTTATACAAGCCAGACAAATAGCGTCCAATAATATAATGCTTATACAAGCCAGACAATTAGCGTCCAATAATATAATGCTTATACAAGCCAGACAATTAGTGTTTAATAATATAATGCTTATACAAGCCACATTGCTATACTGCTAGCGCACCATTAATAATATAATGCTTATACAAGCCACATTGCTATACTGCTAGCGCACCATTAATAATATAATGCTTATACAAGCCACATTGCTATACTGCTAGCGCACCATTAATAATATAATGCTTATACAAGCCACAACTGCTAGCGCACCATTAATAATATAATGCTTATACAAGCCACATTGCTATACTGCTAGCGCACCATTAATAATATAATGCTTATACAAGCCACATTGCTATACTGCTAGCGCACCATTGAATATCTAATTCATTCCATATTAATTTGAAGACTCAGTCTGAGTTGTGTCTTTCCAGGAGGCCAGAATTGGAGAGGTCATTTTCAACTATATTTTACTCCCCAACTTAACTGAACAAATATGTGCCAACTCTTATAGAAACAATTAGTACAACACCTGTATTTAGATTGGAATTTTACTTAATAATAGACTTCTAGCCCAGTTAGTTTTGACCCTTTACAGACATTGCTTCTCTGTAAACATTTTCTACTAGAAGTTATGTAACAGAAAATGTCAAGTACCTGAAGTTGGACTTGTTTATCTGAACTCTAGTACTCTTAAAATATATCTTGAGATTTCCTGTTTTCCTTTCACATACTTTTACCCAATGTAATAGTTTATAATTAGAATTAAGATTGACGGTCACACATGCTTCCAGAGATATGCAACATAGTTGCTCTGCCTTATCTTTTGCATCCTAACGTTTTACAGGGTGGGAGCATACCAACATCAATGCCCTTGATTTTCTCCAATGGACTGTCTGGGTCAATTGGTTTGTATTTCTGCCGGAAGATTTTCAACCTGCCCTTATTCACGGATGATAATGTTCTCTGACCATAGAGTGAACGCACATATATTTTTCTACAAGGCTATCGCTATCAACAAAGGTGGTGCTTTCTCCGATATTGCCATGTCCTTCAAGATGGTAAGCGACTTTTTCAGCTATCTTTAACTGGTTCACTTTTCCTTTCCTAAAGAAGCTTGACGTGTAGTCACATACTGTCAGAGCATGATAACCGGGCAATGCCTTGCCAAAGAATTGAACTAGGGTGGTTTGGTAGCGCTTTGATATGGACATATCTTCTAGTGTTATCACTTGAATGTCCCAGGTCCATCGACATATTGTCTTTGAGGTGTCTGGAATGATACAGGAGGATGATCATGATATCAACATCTGTTGCACGGACAACAATATTCTGTCCCGGAACTGCTTTTGACAGCATGCTGAGATGGTACGCTACTTTGGTATCGGCCTCCACATGTGAGCTTACAAAGTGAGGTGCCTCATTATGCTCTACGGTTCCAGATAGAGCTGTTGTATATATTGAATAAACTGCTGTTCATGTACAACAACAACAATCTTTCTTGTATGATAGGTGCATACTTGTCATCTTTCCATTCCTCCGTGAAGAACTTGAGAAGTGCAGTTTTAAAACTCGGTGACCTTAAGGCATGTCTGAAATCTTTATCTGCACCAGTGATGTGACACGATCCATCACTTGCACCTCTTACCTAGTGCTCAATATTCTTTTAACTTAACTATTACAGACCAAGTGTACTTCACGTGTTTTTGTATTGCAGGTGATTTTCAGGACCAGATCTGCTATGTTGCCAAAATGGAGAGGCAAGTTAGAGGGCAGTGACTGAATTATAAAGATGGCGTCATAAAAACACATCGTCTGCTGCCGGCTCCTTGTGTGTAATAAAATGTTCAAGGTGTTTGGAGAATTTCTTACCATCTGCTAGATTGTACAGATTGGTGTCGTTGAGCATGGGTTTAGCAAAAGGATTCATGGTAGTCTGAATCATCTTTGAAATGTTTTCTAAGTCTTCTTGGAATCTACTCACTTTTGAGTAGTTCATAGCTTGAATTAGTATCCTACGTTATTGCTGCTTTTTTGAAGAGATGCCTAACGATGGTGCTTCTAGCTGATCTAGTAACTGTCCACCGCCTGGCTGCTCCTTGACTTTGATGGAAAGCAGTGAATTCAGCTTGTCGTGGTATTGCATCTGCATTGATCGTACTCTCTAGTGCTCGATCCACCAGTTGTCTGTCAAAAAAATTTGATGACAACCTCACAGATGGGCCACCTCGTTCAAGTTGTGTCTAATGCCAGGGTGGTTGGTATCCAAGTTCAACAGCCTGAGAAAACACAGGCACATGTAGCGTGCATAATTTTGGCGGTTTTGCAGCGAAGAAAATGTCAATCATTTCCCTAAATATGAAGGTAAAGAGATCTACATCATTTGTTCGTACTCATCTGTCTGCTCCACATCATTCATGCTTTTGGGAGATGGTGATGTTTGGACATTCTTTAAAGTTTCAACCAAATGTCAATAACTATCATTTTCTTCTTCCAGTTACAAGAACAAATCAATATATTTGATCCGCATAGCATTTGCTAGGAGCACATGCAATCTTCTTGCCTGATTATGGTGTTTTCCTGACAGAAAGGCATTGAGGGAACCCTTGCCGAGGACTCCACTTTCCATTAAATTGTAAGCTGCACCTGATCTACCTGTATCTAGGAGGTACCTAATTGCTGACAGATAGCGGAACCTAGTATGAAAAGCCCGAAGCAAACAAAGTTATTACCATATTTAGGTCTTATGGTATCCTGCATCTGAGAAGCTGGTTTGACTATGGACAAGTCATTGGTCGTTGCAATGTAATGTTCCTTTCGCTCTTTAGCAAGAGTCACGTTTCTTGTTTAACGTTTCGTTCACTGCACCATGCTGTGTAGGAGGGGATCCGATGTTTGCCAAGTAATCTATCTTCTGAGCTGGTAAATCATCTTTGGTTATTGTGGAATTCCAGCCAGACCACATTGGTCTTTGTTTGTTTTGCAATATACTGTCCATGCAACATCTCTGGCAAGACAGGGTTGGTAGTTCATGGGCTTATCCATTGTTTTTACATCAAATGAAAAATGTAATATCCCAGGCCTCTTTATCACTGGTTTGAGTTTTAGGTTAGATACTTCACGACTTCTCTTGTTTCTCTTGTTCATAGAAGTAGAAGGTGTATCCATTCTTGTTGTTGCTGGTATGTAATGACCTGATGATGAGGCATCTGCTGCGATTGGTGCAGAGCTTGTTGTGGATGTTGTCGTTGTTAATGATGTAATGGGAACTTTATTTTGGATACAGATGCCCTACGTATCATGCTACATTATTTCGTCAAAGTTGTTCCATGCTGTGTTTGTACTTAGCCCTGCACTTGCTTCTAAGCCAGAAGAACTCAGTTTTTCTCAATAATTGTAGTGGCAATTTGAGTCTCATATTCTTCTGCAGTATGATATTCTATACAGTAGCCGAAGTGATTAATAGTTTCTACAACCATCTTGGAACCAGTAGTATTCTTCAAATCCATGCCCAGCAACATGTGCTTAGATGGCTTCACTGTTCCTCTGGTAGCTTTGTAGATATTATTTTCAGCTGATGATCAATATACCGCTCTACTCTCTGACTGCCTTCTTCTTTGAGCCAGTGTACATAATCCTACAGAGTCTAACAGTTCAGCAGGTGTATCTGGAATCTGACCGTCACGGATTGTTTCTACTGTAATAGGGTTTGAGACTTTACTCTCTCTGAGCTGCAGGATTTTTCTCGGAGGAACAAAGCGACATTCTTAATTTCCTTGTTAATTGCATATTTTGCTAGAGAGAGATAGGTACCTTGCTTTTTTTTTACTTTCTTGATGATCCTGAAGCTTGGTGCCATAAAAAGCTTTGATTTTAGACAACAGATTGTATGGTTCAGAGGTAGGTGTCTCGAATCCTTCTTCTGTGAGGAATTTAATGTAGGTGTTATTGACACCAATCAATTTCTTTGATGCTTCTTTCCGAAAAATGTCATATCTTGTCCATATATGAGAGTAATCTTATGAATGCAGATTCTGGTCTCTTTGAGTGTGCGCTTTGTCGTCTTTTTCATGAGCCTTAGCGTCCTTTAAAATGTACCTTTTTATGCATGTCTTATGGTACATGACTTCAATGATTTCATATTCACAAAGGAAGTCTCTGTCTGCCTGTTGCCTTGCTGCCGTCCTGTGCTTCTATAATTTCACAGAGAGAAAGATTTTCAAAGCCGCTGGTGATGCGGTCCGGACACTTGCAGAAAATACATTTGTTCTCTAGCTCTCCAGTAGTTTAGGTAGCTACCATTGAAGGCTTTGATACCATAGATCTTGTTTCAATAGTATCATCATTAGAATACGTTTTCTACTTTGACTTCATCTAATCAGCTGTAAATTTGCTGTAACAACCACTGTGAAGTTATAATGGTTCAGCTTCAAAGTTATTGAATTCACATATATCAATGTACTTTGATCTCTTCTGATATTTTTTCTGGCTTCAGCTATCTATGTCCCCTGCTGTTCATCATGTTTGTTTAGTAAATGGAACTACTGCTTACCATCAAATTCTGTGTCCCCGCTCACATGCAGCACACACTAAAAAGGGCAACTCTACAGCACCATCCATCTGCGATCAAAAACAGAAGACAACAAAGATTACTCAAGATACATCACCAAGCATAAGACAATAATACGGACAATAGAATTTTGCCAATAATTTGCCGAATATGTTTATAATGGTCTTTACAAAAAGTAGTCAAAATGGCTCGAGTGGGGTTATAAGATTTATTTTCTGTTGGAATCAGTACCTTTTTTACATAGGATGGACTTGTATGCAAATTTGTATGCTGATTATTTTCGGAGGTGGTTTTTCTCAAAACTCAGTTGTTTTGGCTTGAAAATTTGAATGAAAATCACTCTTTAGGCCTAAAATAGCATTAAATGTACATATATCATCTATTTACAGGTTATTTCCTCCATTGGAGGAATTTTTCCAACATTTTGTATCAATAAAATTGTAACCAAGTTAGTGTGTAAGCTTAGGCTCTGTTTAAAAAAAAAGAAATACTGTGGCGTACATATGTTAGGCTACCGTTTTCTTTTTTACCAATCTAAATCTCTAGACTGTACATTTTTTTGGAAATATTAATAAAAATGTATTAAAATAAGACAATTTGATTATATTGATTATAATGGGTAAATTGTTTACTAACCTTTCGGTACCGGTACAATGCAGAATACAATGCCTCAATTTGTTGTTGCCTCCGATCTCCTCGTGTTGAAATATAGGGTTTAAAACAAATCTTGGTAACTATACATATAGTGCCGAATTTTACGTCAAACGTTACGATATTTACGTAGCTTTTCTTGCTTTCTAACGATATAAAATTGGTAAAGGTAGGGTAAAAGGATAAGAAGTTGTGATTTTTTAAAAGACCATGGGAAATTCGGGAAAAAATTGATGTTTTTATTTATGATTTTTGCCAATGATTAAGCCTTGAGGCAACAACCCAAATGGGGAGAACTATATGGTTATTCATAAGCGCCATGGGGAAAACATTTAGAGGCGTTGAAAATCGTCTATAACTGAAATCCAGGACACCAGAGATCAAAGTTTTACTGTGTAATCCCTAATCAAACAAATTTGCCTATGGTAGACACAATATTTACATGTCTTTTTAAAATTTGGGGGTCAAAATGGGGGTCGTTTGGACCCCCAACCCCCACTCCCGTTGTTATTTTATGGTAGGAGAGTGCATTGAAATGTGCCGCTTTAAAATGGAAATATTTTCTCAGGATGAATGGGTAAAATGAGGTGAAATATAACAACACAAGAAAGAAAAATACACAATCCATGATTTTACATAACTTACATACAGTAGGCTTCTCAAAACATCCTCACTACTTATAATTGTTTGACCAAATATGGACAAAAATTTCATTTTTGGCTAAAATATATTTCAATACGATTGCTTTTGTTGGAATCTGCAACCTTTCTATACATAGGATAGGTTTGTCAAAATGTTCGCACCATAAATTCAGACTATTTTAACAAATATGATCAAAACTGTCAAAATATGGTCAAAATGTTCATTTTTTACCAAAGAGCGGCCACAATGACCAAAATGTCATGAGTGGGGTCAATGAAACTCACTGGGTTTTTTTTTAATCAGCACCCGTTTTTACATCAGATAGGCTTGTCAAAACTTTGTTTCCTAAAATTTGGATTATTTGACAAAATATGGTCAAAATGGTCATGTTTGGCCAAAACGTGACCAAAATGTCATGAGTGGGGTCAATAAGACTGCTTTTACTTGAAAGCATCATTTTTTATTTTTTTTACATAGGGTAGGTTTGTCAAAATTTGGTCACCAAAAATTATGATTAAAGCCACCCATCTCCTAGTGTACACTGCCCACAACTGCAAAAAGGGCCCATGGGTAAAGCTCCAGGAACTGCGATTTTTAGCTTTTGATCAGCTGACTTTGAAGGGAGAATCACATATCAAATTCTAGACTTAAAGATATGCAATTTTATTTGGTGGGCATCGGGTGGGGGCTGGGAACAGGGGTAGGAGGTTGGGCCATGCCTAGGTTGGGACCGGCACAATGACAAACATACCTGTGCACATTT
Organism: Chiridota heheva; assembly: GCA_020152595.1. Classification (NCBI taxonomy): domain Eukaryota; kingdom Metazoa; phylum Echinodermata; class Holothuroidea; order Apodida; family Chiridotidae; genus Chiridota; species Chiridota heheva. The sequence goes on from JAIGNY010001325.1 coordinate 1,206,468, forward strand.
TAGATAAAATTGTGGCACCTTGCCACTGAAGGCGAACTACAACCTCCGCACCCCACCCTCTGGATCCGACCCTGGCCCAAAAAACAAAAACAAAAAAACTAATTTAAAAGAGAAAACCAAACAGAGAAAAAGAGGCTGCAGCCTGCAGCCGTGCGCTTCATCTTCATGCCACGTTGCGGACACTTAAAAATACATAACTTGGAATTCAAAATATTAATATGTATGTGATAGCCATTTTACCTAAAACATCTGGCAAATTTAGTTGACCCCCCCCCCCCTCTCTCTCTCCAGTGTGTGGACGTTCGCGACGTCCATGGTCAGTACTCCCTGGGCCTACATCACAAATTAACATTTAAATTTTACAACATTACATGTGTCAATGCCTGAAAACTCATTAATCTGTAAAATGATAAAATAATTTGTTGGTTTTTAAGCAATTTAGCCCCCATTAACCTCGGGCGTTCTCATTTCTTGCAGAATTATATCATATTTTACAACGCAGTCCCAAAGACCGGAAGTCGATCTGTCACGGTGCCACTCAATCGGTTGAAACTATTCAATTGCAGTAGAATACCGGTAAGTTAATTAAGGCTGTAGGAGCCTATGGGCCGGAGGGGCATGCCTGCCCCCCCCCCCCATCCCAATAATTTACAAAGTGGTACATATTGATAGGCAATGCCGTACAATGCCATATGAAGTGAAGGCTCCTACGAAACCTTCAGGGCCATAGGAGACCTTAGATTATTAGAAGGGCCGAAACGTAGAACCCATATCAAAGTCTTTATGGAAAAATTTATTTCATGAAAATCAATGGGGACAAAAGCAACTTACAACCAATAATACCTCTACTCGGGATTGACGACTCATATTACATAACATAACAAGATGACGGGATAAGAAGGGTTATTCACCCCCATAAAAGCCCAAACTAACACCACCACCACCACAAATGAAAAATACACAATATCAAAGACGCCTAGAGTAAAGAATGTATCAATGTTGACTTTGAAATTGTATGTATGTATATATATATATATATATATATATATATATATATATATATATATATATATATATATATATATATATATATATATATATATATATATATATATATATATATATATATATATATATATATATATATATATATATATATATATATATATATATATATATATATATATATATATATATATATATATATATATATATATATATATATATATATATATATATATATATATACACACATATCCTTCCTTTTCACTGCACATACACCATTATCAATTATACGCTTGAATATTGTTCTTGATTTTCTTTCTTTTCGCTTTTTGATATTTTTTATTTAGTACGACACGGCGAATAATGAGACAGAACTTAAGCAAAGTGTATTCAACTTAACAACGCCAAGCAGCGTAAGAGGGCACGCTCCGTTCATTCCATTGCCAAGGTCAGAATCCACCATTTTCATTATTATCAAGGATGTTTTTTGTTTTTTTTCCCTTTCTTTTTTTTCTTTCTGAAAAGGAAATAAATAGATATCGACTCCTGAAGCTATACTAATACGCATATGGAGTTAAGGAGCCATGCGCGTATTCGAGAGGTATCGAGTTCGATTCCCGTCGTGAACGATGCATAGTGTCCCTTTACTGTACTTGCTTCAGCTACATACTCAGCTGTAAAATGAGTACCAGCACTGCTGGGGAGTTAATCTGCGATGGGCTGGCGTCCCGTCCAGGAAGAGTATTGTACTCTCATCCGCTTGCGCCATGGAAACCGGAGATAAGCACCGGCTCACTGAGCCTAATGGCTCGGATGGATTTAGCTTAAAGGAGACAAGGGGAAAACGCTTGTTAATCAATTTTTGTTCCAGCTGGGTCGTCACTACATGCACATAGTACACCAGTCATTTCTACACAGATAAGACAGAGCTTTAAACTTTAATAACTCATCAAGGGTTGCTTTTTTCAACATTTTGTGTCTTTTAAAGCCCTCTTTTATATAAGATAGGGTTGCGTAACCACTGAACTAATTCTTTAACAGCATAGAACAATTAAAAAGAAAAAGAAAATACAGAAGGCCATAGTACACATCATGCAGATTATACATACATACACAACAAAAGATATGTATTGTCGTATATTACCATAACATACAAACTCCACCGTAATTCCTCCCTTGGGAAACTCAACCAGACCCCCCTTCCCCCTCCCGGTCCCCAATCCTCTGTCTCATATTTGGCAAACGGGACCAAACATTATACCCGTTTGTCACATTTTGCATTCTGTGCGGCTTATTCATGTTCAAACAAATGCTGTTTGAAATAACTCAGTCATAGAAATAAAACTATCAGCATTGTTCCACATCTGCAAAGCCTACAAATTAAATAAATTATATGGAAAAAGGTAACATTCTCATCAAAATTGTGATCCTTACACGGCTGCTCTTTTTTTAGGTGTTATTATCGAATTTGTTTAACCATGTACCACAATTCTTTGATCTTAGCCTAACTCCTAATGAGCATCAATAGGTACATTCCCAATAGGCTTTGAAATTAAAGAAATAGAAAGAACTACAATTAAGTTTTTAGCTGTCTTCTTGTTCCTTTTTTTTCTTCAAACTTTTCCTACATAGGCCTAAGTCAAGTCAAAAATTACACAAACATTGTCATCAGCTATAAGTCAAAAATACAATAGGGTATTTTACAGTGATATGAACATGTAGAAGCAACACGAACTAAATTGTTTTAAAGAGTATTGAAACCATTATAGAAGGCAAACACTTTCATCAAAATTACTTAAACATAACCATTTTACAGCGTTTTTAGACATCAAGCATCAATTTGCATATCTTATGCAAATTTTGTCATGGATTACAGGGCTACCTTGGTATTTGCTTTTGCAAATCCTATGTTTTTAATATGTATGTCATAATTCTGGTGATGTAGCAAATTCCGACCAGAGGTTGTTGAGTCTTTGCCATGCCCCCAGTCAACAAAATAGCAGAAATAAACGTTTATATTGTTTCTCAGTGACTAAGATTTAGGAAAGAAACTGAAAGAATTGCATCAGGATTTTGAGCGGTTCACCTAGTCATACGTCACAAATTTTGCTTTTGATCAGCCACAATTCAAAACAAAAATTGAAAAGTGTTTTTCTCTCAAAATTCAAACAACTATTCTTTTCAGATTTTGATACTTTTTTGAACCAATGCAGAAATTGCTACATGTCCAGACCGTTCAAGAGTGTTCTACTCAGCATTTCATGCTGCTTGTATATTGTGTATCTTTAACCTTGCTTCATCCAGTGCTCATCTTTTTAACAACTTCAAGTGTGCTTAACACTTATCAACGTGCAAAGACGCGTCCGCACACCACGTGTCTGATGGCTTCAGAACCATGCGATGTTTTCTAAACGCTGATAAGATATCACGCATAATTTCAGTTTCATTACCTCACATAGCTTTAAGTATATCAATTACTTATGTTTGATTTTGTAATAGGAACTTCCTGCAACATTCGATAAATAGAACATGAATCGCGTGTTCGGTTTTACTAGGGATTTGTCACGGAAAAACAAAATCACTAGTTTTACCAGCAAACAACTAACTTAAGGTAATCTGCAGGCTATTGTATTTAAATCTAGTGCAGGTGTACAGTGACATTCTATATTTGTCTTATGAATACAATTCGTTTTGTGAGTGCAGCTAAATTTTCTCGTTACTATTTAATGCAATGAATGTCTTAATAAGCCTTACAGAAATCCCATATAGACAGATAGATGGCTTTATATCTGGCTTATATCAAGCTGTATAGGCATTTATGTAGCCATATATATCCAGATATTATTCTAGTTTTATATAGACATAAAATGCCATATATAGTCAATAAAGAAGGCATATTTTATTTGAAAATAAAACTATATATCTGTATAAAGTAATTGCATATCATTAAGTTTACAAAACACAAAAATGGGGATGGTTTTCAAGGATGCGGATACACAAAGATGGAGCCTGTTACCCTCTTTGAAAGATCACAATTAAAGGGATTCTTTTCATTAGCATCTAGTTTTGATTTTAACGTGTGATGTTCAAGATTGGAAGTAGAATAAAAACACAAACACACACACAGAGTGTAAATTTAGGTAAAAAGGTCGGGTAAATATACTAAACAAATCTAGCCTCCAAACAGTGTAGTAGACATTGTGAAAAATTTAGAAAATGTTTTAGGCCATCAACAATTTTCTGCCTTCATCGACCCCCAATCCAAATGGCTGGCCACCTACTGTACTTTAGCTATTTAGAAATATTTGTAGCCAATACAATTACCTGGATGTACAAATGAAAGATATGTCCTTTATACCACAAATAGTCAAAATCCTATGGGAAAATAAGAAATTCTTATGACTATGGGGCAAAATGTGGCACCTGGATTTGTCCAGCAGATGGCTTAAAAGGTTTCTCCAAGATTTTACGAATATTTGTCACATTTTCCCTGACAATGAAAAGACCTTGACAGACTCTCAGATAACTGTAATCTCCAATGCAATTATCTCTCTTGGTTGAATAGGCCTAGTCAACACACTACTTACAGCCTATTAGCATATTTCTTTGAAATAGCTTCTTCAATGATATATCTACTAGAATAACAGACTTCACATGTAATTAATTACCTGTGTAGAAAATTACTTTTTACCTTCTGAACATCATGGAAGGAAACCAACCCACCTGTTAATAACTTGGTTTTGTTTTGTTTTAGTTTTAAAAGGATGAACCTTTTTCCTGCCCTAGATATTTTCAAATTGTCTTTAGATTTTACCTTATTTCCAGCAACAATATTGTATATAGCAATTAAAAGAGCAGAGTAGGTTAAGTGGACAGGATGTATGAATACATTGTTCAGAGGACAAAAGACAAACAGACCTGAGAAACTATACTGTGATATCGTGTTTAGCAGGGGTAGTTTAGTTTCAGAAATGGTACAATTTGTTAGAAAATGACCGGTATAGAAGTCCTTAGCAAGGGAGCATACCCCATGCAAGCAATAGTAATTTCAAATGGTCTAGGCTAGGCCTAATTGAACAGAACACTCCAATTTACGTGTCTCAAAATGATTAAGAATTCATTCATGAAAAGATTCAAAAATTTACTTACTGTTTAAAATATTGTTTAACAATGCTATGATCTTACCTTATTTAACTTAAACGTCCTAAAACCGTAAGAAAATAGCATTTTTATCGAAAAGTTGTGCATTTTTTGTTGTTCTCTGGTTAACAGTACTGCTTGTCCACCGCGTACAAAATGATTAACTGCGTTAATTTCGTTTTAAGCTTGCGATCATAGTTGGAAGCGTGCATATGTTGTTTTGGTTGAACGCAGATCATTTTTAGGAAAAAAACCTTTTTTTTTTAATAGTGATAACTTTGTCTTTCAAATGGCCTATCATAAATTTTCTTTAAAGTATTACTAAAGATGGAATCAAAGTATGTATGGTTGAATTTTGAGACGAAAGTAAGAAAGTTTCGATATCACAATTCAAGTTGCACTAACATTTTAGAGTAATTTTTTTTGGACGCGTGCTGTAGCCCATTGACTTTGATGGCTCTTTTAACCGGATGGCTCTCTTAACCGGATGGCTCTCTTAACCGGATGGCTCTCTTAACCGGAATCATGGGCAGGTCGCAAAATATGGATGTCAATTTCTTGTACCTGTACCTGTGATGTATTACAGAGCAACCTTGGTACTTCTTTACATGAATACTTTGTTTCTTAATTGTCTATGTAAAAATTATAACAAAAAGTTGTTATGTCTTAACCATATTCTCCAATAACCTTCTAATAGCAATATAATGTATCATTGTTTTCAATGACTTGAGATTTATGTTGCGTCATCATTAACATAAAGATTTTTCCCGCCCAATCATTTAGCATAAATTAAAACCTACCCACAAATTTCATGGTCACTCAAATCCACACTTATAATAGGCTTCTAATTACAGCTGACAGTGCCTGCAGGCATTACTACACATCAGCCTATATCAGATTTGGATAGTTTAGTCAAATTAAATTGTCGTAGCACTTATGCCACACACTGGCCCTCTTCATTTATGACATAAAAAGATAGGCAAAAACATTGGCAAATTTTGGGGTGAGGAGACCATTTTTCTTTCTATCACAGATCACAAATGAGGTTTCATATGGAAATACATGCAGCCTTACGGTATCAAAAATGACAATCTGAATTTTCACAGAAATTCTACTATACCATCCAATGCTTGATCAGATGATTTGTAGTAAGAGATGAACTTATTCCAACTGTTGTTTGCTGTTCTGTTTTAATAGGATATTTATACCCGTTAATCTCGTCCGTGATCCAATGGAACGATTCATATCCTTATTCAATTTTGTGAGGTTTGGAGACAGCACAGTTAATTATGAGACCATCAACATGAAACGCATTGCAAATGGGATTAGTGTACCAGATGTTGTAAGTAGTTGTTTCGCATCATACAAATACGATATTCAAAAGATATTTAAATATCAGGGATTTAGCCCGATGTTTGAAGGTGGGTGGGGGAGGAGAGGAGGAGCTCCACAAGAAATGATCATTCAATATATAGGACGTTGAACCTGGTAACAAGTTTTGACTCATATTGAAGTGTAACAACAAATTTTCTTCATCAATATTTCATTCCTTTTGAGATATTTAAGTTTTAAAGTTCTGTCTCATGGGGAGAAGTTTGGCGCCTTCATCCTGACTTTTTCAGCTATTGTTTATGTATTTTAAACAAAATTAATTTATTATTTTTACTAACTGATTTTTTTCTTATAGTAGTGAATGATAATTACTTTACCTTACCTTTTACCTTTGACTGTTTTTGAATAAATACCAATTATTAGGATTCATAGCAAATTGATTTCATGCTACCTAGCTTTTTATTAAGGTTTTAATTATCTTTCCCATTTAAAAAATGGTTACTAGAACTTAAACACATTACTGGAATATATTACTGTAGTCAAACAAGCATAAGCATTACATGTGATAGCTCTATGGCAATTAAGGCAGTAATGATGAATACTACTTTGATATTATATCGCATTTACTCGTTTCAAGAATCTTACAATTGATGACTGTGTGTGGAAGGAGAGTGAGGAATGTACGGAAATTACTCTTTCAGCAAATACAATGACGTTCTTCTGTGGATTTGATCCTAGATGCAGGTGAGTATTAAAGTTTCTTTTTTTTATAAAAGTACTCAGTGTAATTATCAAGAATATTTCAGGATTGAAGATGAAATAAAGAAGTGATTGAATTATCAATCAAATGATTAATTGGTTGATAGATAAGTCCATCAATTAATTAGAGCATCAATTTATGATTGATTGATTAACTGATGTTGGTATATAATCTGAATTGTTGGAATTGATTTTCAGTTAAGTATCTTAAAAGCTTTGTGTATAATATAGCCTCTTGCAATTAATATCAATTTGAAGTAGTCCATGCTCTGATCAACAACCAGCATTCCATTCTTCAATCTTTTGCTCTTTAGTGTATATAAACAACCGATAAGTCTGTTAGTATTCACCTTTTTATGAAGCTTTGCTAGGATTTTTTTTCTTCAGATAACTGAAAATCCTGAATGGTGAGGCGCCTTGGTATTTAAAGGATATAATCAAGATAAGAAAACCCGCACGTGAACTCAGATCGAGTAATGACTCCACCCGACTTCACATACCCATATCCAATTCTGCCATAGGTGACAAAAGATTTGAAATACTTGCATCCAGATCCTGGAACACTTTACCCACCCACATGAGAACTTCTCCATCCACCACAGTATTATAAAAACTCTTAAAGACCCACTTATTTTGATATTTTTCATGTTGTTTTTATTTTACTTTGTAAGCGCCATGGTACTTTGGTGAATGGCGTATTTAAATAACATTTATCATTATTATTTATTATTATATGTCCAAAGGACTCAAGCAGCCAAAGTTGAGATTGGTAAAGTGAATATTCACTTTTGATTTGATTTTTAGAGGAAAGTTTGTGTGGTCAATCATATGCACTTCCTATGATAGGGGATAATTTTAAAAATATGAAAAATGGTGAGAACCTACTATGGTTACATTTAGAAGATATCAGATTTCAAAGGTTCTACAGGCCTATTTAACTAAGTGACTGATATAGTGACTATTGTGATGTCATAAGCAACTGATATAGTGACTAGTGTGATGTCATAAGTGACTGATAAAGTTACTAGTGTGATGTCATAAGTGACTGATATAGTGGCTAGTGAGATTGCATTCATACGTTACTGATATAGTGACTAATGTGATGTCATAAGTGACTGATATAGTGACTAGTGTAATGGCATAAGTGACTGATATAGTGACTAGTGTGATGTTATAAGTGACTGATATAGTGACTAGTGTGATGTCATAAGTGACTGATCAAGTAACTAGTGTGATGTCATAAGTGACTGATCAAGTAACTAGTGTGATGTCATAAGTGACTGATATAGTGACTAGTGTGTTGTCATTCATAAGTGACTGATATAGTGACTAGTGTGATGTCATAAGTGACTGATATAGTGACTAGTGTGATGGCATAAGTGACTGATATAATGACTAGTTTGATGTCATAAGTGACTGATATAGTGACTAGGGTGATTTTATAAGTGACTGATAAAGTGACTAGTGTGATGTCATAAGTGACTGATATAGTGGCTAGTGTGATGTCATTCATAAGTTACTGATATAGTGACAAGTGTGATGTTATAAGTGACTGATCAAGTGACTAGTGTGATGTCATAAGTGACTGATATAGTGGCTAGTGTGATGTCATTCATAAGTTACTAATATAGTGACTAGTGTGATGTCATAAGTAACTGATATAATGACTAGTTTGATGTCACAAGTGACTGATATAGTGACTAGTGTGATGTCATAAGTGACTAGTGTGATGTCATAAGTGACTGATATAGTGACTAGTGTGATGTCATAAGTAACTGATAACTGGTATAGTGGCTAGTGTGATGTCATAAGTAAGTGATACAAAGACTAGTTTGATGTCATAAGTGACTGATATAGTAACTAGTGTGATGTCATAAGTGACTGATATAGTGACTAGTGAGATGTCATAAGTGGCTGATATAGTGACTAGTGTTATGTCATCAAGGCAATTCCATGACAAGCTGTTTATATATTTTTGAGAATAAAGTCTATCTTAGTAATTAATTTGAAACATTCTTTGTTCCATTATTGAGATTGGGTATAGTGTATACTTTATATGAACATGTATTTGCAGTTTATATGTATATGAACATGTATTTGCATGTACTGCATAATAACAACATGTTTTATTGTTTTAGTAAAATCCACACAAAAAATGTGTAATTTGATGGTGTGAGATAACGTAAGAATACTGTATAGTCTGTAGGAGTTCATACACAATTCTCTTACAACACCAAAATGTTTCGTTGCACGTCGTCTATCGTGTGGCATTGTACTACAGTAAATACAACCAACCATGAAGTTATGTAACTCTTGTCAAATAAAAAGAAAGGAATCAATGAAGGCTAGAGCTACAAGGGGGTAGAGTGGTGGCAAATATCTAAGCTATCTGAATATCCAATGGCACCAATTGTGACTTCATAATTGCACTTCCTGGACAATTTCTTTTATGTACTTCTTTTGAAAATGTATTGCTGTAGAGAACAGTTTTGGTTTTGTTGAGATGGGGACCTGTATGCAGTTTACAATATGTCTTGCCCATCTATTCATGTACCTTTAATTCATAGAAGAAAAATGAAAAATGATTTTCACAAAAATGCTTATAAAATACGAAAATAAAAAGAATTGTGTTGGACGTGCAACTATAACATCACACTCTAAATTGCACCGGTCTCTTGTCAACAAACTTAAGAAATCTTTCTCATACAGTTATGGAACGCAGTGGACGTATGAAAGGTCTATCAGAAATGTGGAAAGATATCTCTTTGTTGGTCTGACCGAAGAAATGGACAGCAGTGTTGCTGTTTTCGAGAAACTTTTACCAAATATGACACATGGCTTGTACCAAAAGTACCTTGAGGACAAAGCTGGTACGTAAGATCTATGGACATAAAAGTTCGCCACACATTAACCAGGGTAGTGTATGCGACTTAAGAAAGTGTTACTTTCCTGCTTTAACTAAATTACTTAAAAAAGAGGTATCGTCCCATATAAGCAAACGCCTCCGTACTGGTTACGTCACTTCCGATTTCCAATTTTCCCAATTGATCGCGAGAAATCTGCAACGCTTTCGTTCACAAATCTGCCGTAACGAACATAGGGGCCTATCGATAACATCACAGATTTTCTCGCAAACAATAAGGAAAATTGAAAACCGCAATAGGGCGATACCTTTCCTTTAAACGATTAGTTTGGTGGTGAAGCAAGTTTAACTTACGTGAAAGAATTTCAAATAAAGAAAATGGTAAAGAAAGCATTCAAAAATCGTATTTTGTTAGAGAGATATTCAAGTTTAAAGCTCTGTCTTATATGTGAAGAAATGACTGGAAGGTTCGCACCCCATTCCCCACATTCTTAACAATTGTTAATTTATTTCAACTTTTATTAAACTTTAGTTATTTAACTTTTTTTTACTATATTAATTATTTTTCCTTAACTTTCTTCAGGTGGTAAATTATAATTACCTATGGATATTAGATTCTGTTTTACTACATTCTTTATATAATCCAATTGTTTTAAGCCAGAAAGTCACAGGACAAAATATGATATACATAAAGATTTGAAAGAATCTGAATCTGTAACGTCACAACTAAGTCCGATTTCAGTCGTTTCTGCACAAAAAATACCAAATTTTTAACTTAAATATTTTCTTAACGGAATACGATTTTTGAATGCTTTCCACACCATTTTGTTTCTTTTGAAGTCTTCTTTCATATAAGATACACTTGATTGACCTCTGAACAAATCCTTTAAATATTTGATAAAAAGCATGAAACATGTAAAAATCAAAATTGCTTAGAGATTGACCATTTTCAGATTTAATTGTATTTTGAACTTATGTGTTTGTATGCAAATTGGTTAAATGCATCTAGGCACACCTTCTATTTCTGATATACATCCTTTGATTTTAAATCTTGAGCAATTGTTGGAGAGTTGTTAGTTCTAAAATAGATTTGATTTTTTTAAATATCAGATGCTGATTGGAGAAGACAACATGTACCATTGCCAATTTCACGCTCATATATCACAAATTTTGCATGTTAAAAATCCTCAAATTTTATCAGCCATACAGTCAGACAGTAGCTCGAAACTATATTGATATGTATTTTCAAATTCTATGTTCTATTTGGTGATAAAAGAGAAAATTTCTTTAGCTTCTCTATACCTTTTGTTTCTGACCAATTTGTTTTAAAAGTACACCACCTACCAAATTCTAATAGATTCTCCCACCATTTTCCGTTAGATTTAAAGGAAAGATATTTACATAATTACATCACAACTTTTCGAGCTGGTTGCAGTCATATATCACACATTGAAAATTCCTTAAAGCATTGATCTGCCATCACTCAGAAAAGTATATTCTGCTGCGGTTATGAAGCTCTTTTAGTCATTTGCTGTGTCCACAGAACCATGTAAAAACAGAATGCATGAAGTATATTCACAGGATATCCAGCCTATATGTACAGTAAGCTTTTCAGGTACCTTCTGACATGTTAAACATAAGACAATGCATCTTCTTTTTTCACAGCTCAAACAAGATTTACTACCCTGAAAAAGTCACGACCTCGCGCAGACACTGAGGAAAAGCTGAGAAATATAATGAAATTCGAGTATAAGTTTTATAATTATATCAAAACACGCTTCCACAAGCTTAAAGCTGAACTAGGTATAGGTTAAAGTAGGTATACATGATTCAAATGGAAACCATAGACCTATTTTATAGTGATAAAGCTCAGTTTGTGATCAATTCTGTTTTTAATGATATGCAAATGTGATAAGCAAAAGATAAGAACCAATGATGAACAGATAAAAAGGTTCTGTCAAGGATGCCTGTATACCTTCTTATGTAATTGGGAAATCCCAATGCTGTTATATAGAAAATAGTTCTAAAATGCTGAAATGGGTGTCATTTTCTTGAAGGAGATTTGAGACTGATAGAGAAAAATATGCAATGTCTGTTTTTTTATATAAAGTTTGGGTCAAAAGACAAAAGAAAAACATTGTTGAATTATATTATTTCATCAGACAATGACCCAAAAAGAATATTCTACTATAGTGCATTCTTCATCAGATGCAGGTTTCCCCATAAATTTCTATCTATCAAGCATTTTTTCAGCATATTTTTCATTCTCAATGTTACATGAATATATATATATATATATATATATATATATATATATATATATATATATATATATATATATATATATATATATATATATATATATATATATATATATATATATATATATATATATATATATATATATATATATATATATATATATATATATATATATATATATATATATATATATATATATATATATATATATATATATATATATATATATATATATATATATATATATTGACTTAAACAACTAGTACAGGTTACATGAAATGGTGTGTAAACTCAAGTGTTTAAAACAGATCAACACATACTATTCTGCCATTAACTTCTAAAAATTATTCCTATAAATTTTCATGTACATTTTGATAAAGGAATTAGGACTTTATTGTGGAGGTAACAAATTTACAAAAGAATAAGTAACAAGCTTTGACATCACAATTTTGATTTTCTGCAATAATCACCTGTACAAATTATCCTTTAACAACTGGTAATCAACTTTACGAACATTCCTGACGGTTTCCTTATAAGACACCTTCTGTGGATGACCGTACTGCCATAAGTCCTCCACTTATCACTACAGCTTTAGCTGAAATCAGCAAACTTTGTGAAATAATGTTGATGTAGGTATAGATGTACCACAGTATGTTATTATTTTACAATATGAGTTTTTAAGAAAGAAACAAATCAACAAAATTTGAGGTTCTTTTTATGCTAACAACTATAGATCCCCATGGTTGTAAAGTGTGGCCTATATTCAACTGAGTTAAGCCTAGTAAAAGACATGTTGAAGTGTGATTGTTCATGTCTGTTTACTCTGCTGGTTTATATCTTGAATTTTCACATAAGGTTTGTGTCTTTTTTTGGTTAGGCAGACGAATGTTTTTGTATAAAAAGGTACACTAAAATTACCATTTCATTTCCTGTTAACCTAATAATAGTACATTCCACTGCCAAGAAAATATATTATACATGTATTATACACATTATACATATGCCTGGTGTCAGAAAACATTTGAGCAGGGTATTGTGTACTACAAAATGATATACAGGTATTCAACTCACTAAAATATGGTACAAAATTAAATTACATTGCAAAAAATATTCGTACTTTGTAGTACAGTCAAATGATTTTTAACAATCATACAACATAAAAGTTGGAATACTATTGCACTGTAATAATTTGTTCATTGGATACCAAAGCAAACACAAATGAGAGCAAAACTAAAGATTGCCTATCAATGAGGAGAGAAATTGCATGAAGCAAAATTTTCAAGTGTAGCTTTTTTATTTACCCAATTTGAAAGCTTGAGAAACTTTTGCAAACAAATTGAAAGCAACTTTAATAAGTAATACACATAGAATAAAAAATGCAGGCTGGACTACAACATATAGGCCTATTCCAAAGAGTTTGATGATTATTTTTTTAAAGTTAAACTTTATGAATTTAGGACCTGCAATTGTTGGTAAATGATGTTGAACAAAAAAATGTGAATGAAACTGAAAACTTAATCGTTTATTAGAATAGAAATAAAAGTATTAAGTTAGCAATTTGATCTGCTGTATCTCTTTTTATCTAAACAAGTTGGCACTTAATTTACTTTGTTTTATACACACCTATCTGCCAGTTGGTCAGTGTGTTTAGACTTTGTTTGATGGGTGTTTTGATGATAGCCAACTATAAAACTAATTAGACCTAAGCCTATATTGGTCTCATGCCCACCCCACCCTGGCTAACAATTGTAATGCTGCGTGAGAGAGAGAGAGAGAGTTGAACACACAATTACAATGACGGGGTCGTCGCCTGCGTATTCGGTTATGATAGTACAAATGCTATCACGAAACGCTTAATACGACCCGGACGAGAACACAGGTACGACGTACGGACAGACATAACATCGACAACCAAGTCAATGTCCACGGCCTTTGATAACCAGTTGTGGTACACTGGCGTGTCTACCCACCCCAGGCTTGAACCCGGGGCCTCGTGGTCTGTAGACAGGTATGATAACCGCTACACCACAGTAGGTAGATTAATGCTGCATCTCAAGCATGGCCTTTTTATCACGACAGACATTTACTGATATTCTCTATTGTCTTTAATTAGCTGACGTTTTCTTTCTTTGTTAATGACTGCTGACGTATATTGATACACATAGGCCCTACTGTACAATGTATTCTAATCCAGTAAAAGCTAATAGTGTACACATAACAAATGTCCCATAGTAAATGCGTGTGTACAGTTAGTATGTGACTAATAATTAACCCCACCCTAATCTACTATAACAAGTATAAATGATCTGAAAATCATTTTTCTTGAGTCTGGGAAAATGGAGATGATCCCTCAATAACAAAACAGCAAACAACACATTGCAACGAAATAAAAAGTAATACTATAAGCTTGACATGGGTATGTTGTTACAAATTCTAATTAACAAATTGATGAGGAACTTGATGGCTTGAAGCTTTCTCAAGACAATAAAATGGTAATGTACATATCCCTAACGTTATGCTACCAAATTGCAAGTGGGTTCACACAATGTAGGCCCAAGTTACACTAACGTTACTGTAGCCTGGCTAGGCAACACAATGACCTATGATTACCCCGGCGACGCTTTTTGAAAGCAATCAATCACTACATACATGTCTGAATAAAATAAGATTTGATAAGCAACTTATTCTTGTTCCTAAATAAAACTAAAATTATTGCCCACATTTGTCAGTCAAGGTTCGACTAACGGTGTACATACGGCGTTAGCTAGCTTTAGACTGTTCAACAACAGCTGGCACAATTAAGATAGCACATTATTTTAGGTGTACCGAAATTGTTCAAGACATCTACTAGTTTTAATCATTTATCTCTTATCAGAAAGGTTGTTCGCGTAGTATTTTTCTTAAAATGTACTTATCAGTTAGGCCTAAGTTTTGGTACGATACATGCCTGTCTACAATCTAACGCTGCGCTAAAGTTTTGTCGTCCTGCATGTACTGTAAAAAGAAATCGTTGGTTTGTGTTCTTGTTAGAAATAAAATGAACATTTCTTGGTTAGAAAGACAAGTTATGATTAAAACTAATAGTTTTGAATCTCGGCCTTGGGTCTATACGTAGTATAGGATGAATGACGTCACGCTCTCTGGCTATAGCGTATACTACGGTCAGATGTTTATCTGACTAACCGCATACCAGCTGCGCGCATTCACCCCGCATTGGGGTGAAAACAAAGCCGCGCTTTGTTTACACGCCATACGTACCGCACACAGTAAACGCGTACGGACTTGCATAGGTGTTATCGTGAAAGGATTTCACTCCAGCAAATAACGTCATCTCCCGGACCAACCAAGTAAATAAGCTTTGTGTTGTATATGCACGCGCGCACGTAAAGTATCTAAATTTGCGTCAAAGTTCCAACTACTCTGCCTGAATATTGATTTTTTATATGTTTTTTTGTGGTGGGAATGTTTTTCATATTCCAGGAGGATCTGAACGGTCTTAGCTACTGTCACAATTAGGGAATATACTATAACCAGGTAAGATTTGAAGTTAAAATTTGGCCTCACGTACGTTTATGACACAGTACGTTCAATGCATGGAGTTGTAGGCCTATTGTGCACGTAAACAAATGGTGATTTTGTGAATGGAATGCTGTATGTTCATTGGGGTTCACATTCCTTCTGTATCCATGAAACATTAAAAGCATTTGTGCACAATTTAAACATATATTAAAGCAATAGGACGTAAATTTGCAGAAATCGTTCTTAATTTAAAACGTTGGTGTTCAGTGCCGAGGGTCTTATGGTATGAAATTGTGCCGTTGACCTCACAGCACAAAATTTGAAAGCAGTATCGAATGCTTTCCTCAGCAAATCTCTTGTTATCTATTAATGAGACGACTGACTTTGCATATCGGAAAACTTGTGTGAATGTAGAGGATACCGTCAGTTTATAGGAAGTTTTCTGTTTGGCATGGAATTTCCTAACCAAATTACGCTACAATTAAAGTCTCTGAATAGTTCAGTAAAGTGCCTATTTATGTATGCATAAACTGTTGATTAGTGTGTGAAATTGTATTTTTAACGGGCTTGACCCCATACGCTTGACCCCATACGCTTGACCCCATACGCTTGACCCCATACGCTTGACCCCATACGCTTGACCCCATACGCTTGACCCCATACGCTTGACCCAATACGCTACTGAATTGTGCAGACGATCAGGATGTGCAGACGATCATTATGGACACGTGAATTTCGGCCATGTGACATTATTTAAATTAGATTTCCGGAAATTACCGATTCCGATATAAAAAGGTCTATAGTAAGTGGCCCGAAGTTCGTTAACCCAAAATTTCTCCAACTTCGAAAAAAACATAACATCAAATTCAAGATTTTTTTTTTTAAGGAAAGAAATTTTCCCAAATTGAGAAAAAAATCAACTTCAAATAAAATCGAAGAAAATTGGGCGGAAATGAAAGATATTACCCAAAGATTGACCCAAAAGTTTCCCAAAATAAGCAAAATTTCCCGAAAATCAGTAACATATCCGAAAATCAGCAAAATTTTTCCATACTTAAGGAAATTATCATGCAACTACCCAAAAATGACAGTAAAGCTCCTGAAAAGTGTTGAAAATGTTTCGAAAACGAAAGGAAAATTTCCACAAAATTGAAGGATTTTTTCCGATAATTGGAAATTTCCCGAATAAGAGCAACTTGAACGTTAATATAGTAATTTAGCTTAGCATTGCAATTTTCCGCTTGCAATCGGGAAATTTTTCGCGTCTTTCCCACCCTCCTCTGTCCCCAACCTCCGGAGACCCCTCATACATCCCTGTCTACTTTAGTTTTGTTCTTTCTTTCTGTTAAAGCAAATTCATCCCCAAGTACAAGGCCTTATCATGAATTCATACAAAAATAATACACCTCATCAAGTTGACAAGACACCGTTACAAAAGACTATCGACAAATATTTAGCTTGACTAAACTAAGTAATTCGGGGGAGGGGGAGAGAGCACTTTATACTTCTGTGTGGACATACATTTTGAAATATATAATTTTTATTTGTAATTCCTTAACTGCTGAAAGCTGTTGACAGATAAGTAGCCATATACACACTCGTACTCAAATCTTCTGAGAGTCTTTATACCTAAATTCTGTTTGATGGAACGGATACTTATATAAGCATCTTAAAAGATAATGTTTTTCTACAGTTTTACAAGAAAAGTAACCCAGTATTACTTCGAGTGTTGTTTTTCACAACAAAAAGCTGTAAATACTATAACTGCAGTGGTGGATCTAGGATTTGTAAAAAGGGGTGGCGAGGGAGAGAATGAAGCCGTGCTTTGAAGTTGTGGGAAGATAATGTCGCGTTAGCGGGAATCCGAGCGCAAAGCGCAAGACGTGGTTCAGGGGCCCGATAAAGGGCCCCTGGTGGGGTCCAGGCAAAGCACAGGTGGGAGTTCACCGGAAACTCCTGGAATATTGAATATTTCAGGGTTTAAATAGGCCGCAAAATAACCCTCTACGCTTATGGTGGCCGAGGTGTAGGTTTTGTAATAATTATTGAACGACTAAGCTCCTATCTATAACCGTGGATGTAAGTCCCTGCGTCAGTGCGTGAAAGGTGAGGATGTCCTACATCCTTCTAATTCCCCAAAAAACTATCCAAAGTTTGTTGTTTAGAACACCTCTTTTTTTTCGG
Organism: Chiridota heheva; assembly: GCA_020152595.1. NCBI lineage: Eukaryota > Metazoa > Echinodermata > Holothuroidea > Apodida > Chiridotidae > Chiridota > Chiridota heheva. Next base: position 1,224,532 of record JAIGNY010001325.1, read on the forward strand.
GGAGGATCGTACATAATTCAATATAAAACCAAGTTCGATCTATTCTTAGCTTATGTTTACGTTTAGCTGAGAGCTTTGCGATCTGCCGTGATTAACAAGCCTTCCTAATGACACGCGCGCATACTTGGGTAAGAAGAAGCACTACAGTAATAGCAAATCTATTCTAAGTCTATGTTTAAACGTAATTTTAACCATTGGTGTTCACTTTCCCTATTTCCCAAAAATAAAAATAAAAATTTTAACCGGAAAAGCCCCCTTCCTTTCCCCTCCCCCCTTCCCGGATCCGCCTATGAAGTGCATGCTATCCGTGCTGTGCTGTTGTCATCGTGCTGTGCAGAAGTCAAACAGTCTAAATTGGAAAGCAGTATCGGACAAATACAATATGACCAGTGCTATGACGATGCCAACTATAAAAGGAATGTTAAAAACAGTACAATTGAAATGTTTTTAAAGCAATAAAACTTTGCCT
>JAIGNY010001318.1:0-30764 GCA_020152595.1 Chiridota heheva
AAGATATTGGCCCATAATTGGCCAACCTGCCAGTACCACATTTTTGGTGGGCCAAACAAAGTGACTGGTGGGACATTTATACATATGTAAAAAAACCCTGCTGCCTTAAAACTTGACTAGTAGACCTGCATATTTTCTTAACCTTAATACCATCCTTTGTGTGTGCGGGGAACGAAAGCGGTCGAACGACCTCGTCGATCCTCATATATAAGTAAATACACATTTTAAGGGGAACGCGGGAAAGGTGTGGGTGTTGAACAACCCTGTCGATGCCTTCCACGTCGACACCCATGATATTTGAGGAAATCACATAGGCCTATGCAATCTTACTTTACACTTGCTGAATTGCGCACCTAAATTTAGATCATGATGAGATCCAGTGTGTGCGTATGGGGGAGCTCTTGGTGCCCGGAATTATATTCACTGTATCATTATGCTACAGTCGACATTTCGAAGTAAAATAAAATTCAACTATTCTTTGTTTGTTTCAATTCATGAACCTTATTTTAGACTATTTTGGAGGATTGGAGTCAATAGTTATAAAAATAAAAGGGCAAATGCAGACGCCAGCTCGCCCTCCTATGCTGTGCTTGTTTCGATTCTTACCACAATTTGAAATATCGAGCTAAGAATAGTTTGCTATGCATCATTAACATGGTCACTCAAATTCAAGAATCATTTTTTTAAATGACTGGGATGGAAAGTTTACTATAGTTGGTTGGCGCCCTAATGTTCACTTTTATGACAATTATTCATGTATTTTAAAAAATGTAATGTATTTTTTAATTGATATTGTATTCCGACTTCCCATCTTTTTGGTGTGACGTAATCTCAGGAGAAAATATAGTAGAATTGACAAAGACTGAGGAATGTGAGGACACTATACCTCACGTCACAACTTGCCTAGTTTGATTTCATTAGTTTCTACACAAATGAGACCTGGATATCTTCTTAACTGAATAAGATTGTTTAATGCTTTTGGTCTCACCATTTTTGTTTCCTTTGTTGTCATCTTTATATTATTGGGCTAGCTTGACCACTGAACTATAAATACAAAAATAATCAAATCCCGGAAAGTTTACAAGAAAGTATTCCGCATTATACGGATTGCACTTTTTTATCACATCTTTTTCTTCATAGGGGGAATTTTTTCATCTCAAAATTGTTTGTCTTGCAAGTAACGTTTTTTCCGTAGAATTATTGTTTTTGTGATGGAGCTCCTTGAAGTGAACGGCAGACTAAGTCCCTTGAATGTGAGTTTATACTTTTCTTGATACAAAAATAGCATGTGAATCGGAGGGCGGAAGTTGTTTGAATCTGGAGTTCACAGGACTGGATGCATGTGCACTTTTGGGCTGACGTATTTTGAAGCGTGTTACGACAGTAGCATATCTTTATAGGATCCCCCCAACATACACACACATACACACATACACAGGATTCGGGTAAAGTAAATCACTTAAATTCTCTTCTGAATTACCTGTGTCATAAAATGACATAGGATATAAAATAATTCTGGGAAGATTATCCCAATCATATTGGGACCCCAAATAAAATTGGAGAAAAATAACTTGGAGCTGTGTGTCTATCTTATTTCCCGCTTTGATAAAAATATTTAAATTCAATGGCGGGATTCTTGTCAGTATGATGAACTTGTTGTAATCTCGAAATTGTTCATTTTAGAGTAACAAAATGATTCAATCTTGTTTTGCCTTTTTTATTTTTTTATTTTCATCATCATATTTAGTGACACGCAAACTACATTGCATCGGTTTTTAAGTTACATTTTGAATTTGCAATCATTTTGGGGGATTTATAGATTTGTTCTTATTTGTATTACAATTTATTTCTATTTGATGGGTTACATCATGATCATCATTGTTACTGTGAAGAGAGGCTTTACATAGATCATGGAACCGAAGCTGCTATAAAGGCAAAGAAAGAGTGGAAAATTTGGTTACGGACAAAGCTAGACGCATGTACAACAGACATTGAGATTGATAGTGTCATCAATTTCCTACACTTCATCATAGCCACTTCGACATTCGAAACTACTGATGAAGAGCGTACAGCTATAGTGAGCGATATTGTACAACGCGTGTAGAGGCCAATGGTAAATGAAAATTCAATAATTAATCAAAGCTTTAACTCTGAGAATGATATCACTTTTGAAAAGGTTATTCTTACTGATAGTGTACAAACTTCTCAAAATGATACTGTTTGTCAAAATACTTTTAGTATACGTACAATTAATGAGCGATACTCAAATCGCTTCAATACAGAAGAAACCCTTTATGTGGTGCAAATCTCAAACATTTTAGATATGAATAATTATGTAGATATGATTGACACTTTGCATAATACCTCTCACTAATTTATAAACATTTTATTCGCTGAGTATGAAGATGATGATTTTATCAGACTTCTTGTAATGTTCCAGAATTAGATACAGCAATTTATATTCCCTTTACGAAGAAATGTGATCTGACTCTTGAATTTCTCATCAAAACTATTGAAAAGGTTGTGCAATCTAACACACTTTTTAGTCTTCACGATGGTGTTACAATACATTTAGCATATGTCAAAAATGCCAAAGAGGATAAGAGGCGGAAGATACTGGGAATTAAGGGAGATCAATATCCAGCTATAAAGGCAAGCATAGTAATGATTAAAGATAAGGGTGATAAATTATGCTTTGCACGTGCTATTATCACTACTCTCAATTACACCTACTATGAAAATCACCCAGACTGGCCATATATTATCACTATTATTATTATTATTATTAGTATTATTATTATTATTATTATTATTATTATTATTATTATTATTATTATTATTATTATTATTATTATTATTATTATTATTATTATTATTATTATTATTATTATTATTATTATTATTATTATTATTATTATTATTATTATTATTATTATTATTATTATTATTATTATTATTATTATTATTATTATTATTATTATTATTATTATTATTATTATTATTATTATTATTATTATTATTATTATTATTATTATTATTATTATTATTATTAAGGAATTCATATGGTGCACATGTTTGTACGTAAACATACATTCAATGGCGCCTTTCACAAAAAGCATGACAAAATAAATGAGTTTTTAATTTCCGTTTAAATGAGTTAAACTTTGTACAGTCTAGCACTTCACTGGGAAGGGTATTTCATTGTTTTGGTGCATCAACTGCAAACGAGCGATCACCCAGTGTTACACAGTTCGTGGATAGTATCTTGAAAATCTTTTGGCGATTTGATCGTAGGGTGTATTGACGAACATTTCTTGGAGGTATGTAGGTGCATGGCCATTGACATATTTGAAAGCTAAGCAGAGAAGTTTGAAAATTATACGCCATTTTATTGGAAGCCAATGAAGCTCCTTAAGTGCTTCCGTGGCACTATCCTGTTGCTTGCGCAATAAAATCAAATTTGCGGCCTGATTCTGGACTCTCTGTAATGGGTATATTGAGCTGGCAGAGAGCCTATTGAGGGTTGTATTTGCATAGTCCAGTTGGGATGTGACCAATGAGATTACAATTTGTTTGGCAGCTTTTTTTAGATAAGTGCTTACGTATCTTCCTGATGTTGTGAAGATATAAGGAAAGGGCGTAAACTATTGGTTTATCTAGCCTTAAAGTTACATAACGATGTAAGCATAGCCTCTGGACCTATTGCTTGTAGCTGTTTTATAACTTTTTAATGATTTCTCCAACCAAAGTATAGGTTGATCATTATTAGTGAAGATCATTTTAAACGTGCTGTATTTCAAGGTCCTCTTACAAACCGTAAAACAATTGTCCTCTATGCCAATGTTAATCACTATGATGTTGTAACATCTTTAAAAGCATTTTATGGTGTCGACTATTATTATAAAATTTGCATGAAATCTTACACCCATAAATATTCACACACCTGTAACAAGAAATGTTTCATATGTTCTAACAATGAGTGTAATGCTTTTGTGTTAAAATCAAATTTAATCAAAACATTTGAATCATGCTTCCGTGTATTGACAACAAAAAACTGTTTTTAAAAACATAAATCTAAAGGTATTTGTGACAAACGATACAAATGCCCAAAGTGTGAGCGATGTTTCATTGAAGCAAAATATAGAAAATCCCTTGAAGAACATGTTTGTAATGATATATATTGTAGTGTCTGTCGTCTGTATGTTGATGGTTCTCATCATGTGTGCTATATGAAAACTGCAACTGTATTACCAAAACAGGACCATTCAAAACGTTTAAAGTACATCTTCTTTGATTTTGAATGGCCCCAAAAGACAGGCATTCAAACCCCGATTTTCTGTGCTGCCCAATGGACCTGTAAACATTGTTTAGATATCAGCAAAAGTGTGGATGACCGCTGTAGAACATCAGACCACTCCAATGTTTGCAAAATGATATTTGAAGGGAAAAATACACTTGCCAAATTTGGGGGGGGTGATTATACAGGGAAGCCATGATCAGTCTATTGTCATATCTCACAATATACGAGCTTACGATAGATACTTTCTCATGCAAGATCTGAGAGATGTCAAACTTAAACCTGACATTGTATCGGTTGGGGCACAGCTATATTTAATCCGTATCAAATGATTGACTCCTTGAATTTGTTGCCAATGGCTCTGAGTAGACTCCCTAAAACAGTTGGTATTGAAAAGGTTATGTAGCTTATGAAAATCTCTACCCCTTCTATGATTCTAAATGTATGATGGAACTTCATAATGAATTGCCAGCTACAAAAATAATGATTCAGTCTGTTGGTTACAAATGGTTTCAAATTTGGAACATGAATATGATATGGATGTGGATGTTCTGCTATATCTCAACAATAAAAGGAATTTTTCCACACTATTTCAATCTAAACGAAAATCAATCATATGTAGGACCCCTTCCAGCCAAACATTACAGTGGGCATGAACACATGTTGCTTGAAGTAAAAATGAAGTTTGACTAATGGTATGAGGACTTACTATCCAGAGATTATGTTTTTGATATTCAGAAGGAGATGAAAGCCTACTGTCAAAGTGATGTAGACATTCGACGTCAATTTTCTCAAAGATTTCGATCAATCTTTAAATCGATCACAATTCATCCACAATCGGCTCTCGAGGGTATTGACCCATTTAAACACCGTTTGACAATAACTTCAGCATATTATTTGGTATTTCGCACTCATTTTTTTAATTAGAAACCATTCCAATTAGTGCTAAAACATCAAATGAAACAAGTATATACTAAATAACTCTGTTGCTATTAACAAAAGTATCAAATGGTTGCTGTTTTGCGAGCAACGAGAAAACATTCACACCACACACGCACGAAATTGTGGTGAAGCTCAAGGTATGGGGTATTATGTTGATGGCTATGATTCTAAGAGTAAGATCATTTGTGATTGTCAGGCTGCTTCTATCATGGCTATCCTTTTGTTACCCTACCTGAAACTCTCCACCCCTTCTATGATTCTCATTGCATGGGGGAACTTCATAAAGAATTGCAAGCTAGAAAAATAATGATTCAGTCGGGTGGTTACAAATGGGTTGAAATTTGGGAACATGAATATAATACGGATGTGGATATTCTGCTAAATCTTAAAAATACACCTATTTGCAATGTGAATAACCCACTAAATCCTCGTGAGGCTTTGTTTGGCGGTCGTACTAATGCTATTAAATTCTATCATCGAACAAAACCTGGGGAAGAAATTCATTAACTTGATTTCACCAGTCTGTACCCGTGGACAAATAAACATTGTCCATACCCCGTAGACCAGGGTGTTTCAGTGTTATGTGGCTCTTTCAAACCAATTTTGGACTATTTTGGATTCGTACAATGCAGAAAACTGCCACCCGAGGACTAATTTTTACCCGTTTTGCCAGTGAAAGTAAGAGAAAGTTAGTTTTACCTATTTGTCAGAGTTGTGCTCAAATTGGTTGTAGCACACCTTGTACACATGCTGATAATCAAAGATGTTTGAAAGGTACCTGGTTTGAAGGCACTAACAATGAGGTATTCCATGGTAGAAGTCATTGAGATTCTTCACTACCCACAAACTGCGTGTTACGATCCTCAGACCAAAAAGGAGATTTATTTTCAGCCTACATTGATATCTTCTTTTTTGATAAAGCATGAAAGTAGTAGCTGGCCATTTAAGTGTTCAGATGATGAATTGAAAGAGCTTTATATCAATATGTACTTTGAAAAAGAGGGAAATTTGTTAGACAGAGACAAAATTGAAATTAATCTCGGGATGAGGGCTCCCGCCAAACTTATATTGAATGCATTTGAGGGAAAATTCGGTCAGCGAGAGAATCTCGCACAATCCAAACTTATAAAGTATACTTAATGATGGGATCAGACAGGTAAATAACATTAATTTCTTAAGTGATGATATGCTTGAATATAAATACCAATGGAAAGAGGAATTTACTCCGGCGTCAAAAAAATCAAATGTTAGTATAGCCGCCATAATAACTGTCCATACTCGAGTGAAATTGTATTCAGTTTTACAAAAAAATACAGGAGAGAGAAATATATTTTGATACTGACAGTCTAATTTTCACGTCCCAGGTAAGGGATTGGGAGCTCCTACAGGGAAATTCTTAGGAGAATTGACAAATAGACCCCCTCCCTAATACATTCATTGAGACATTTGTATCAGTGGGTACAAAAAGCTATACTTATCAAATGAGTAATGAAAAGACTGTTTTCAAGATCATAGGTATCACATTAATCATGATGCACTAAAGAGAATAACTTTCGAAACCGTAAAGAGTTTTTACAATTTTCAGTGGAACAAATCACAAATGATTAATGTGACACCATCCTCCAAATCATCAGGTTGATTGAAAATAATAAAATTGTTCACAACAAAGCAACAAAGGCTGTCGAAAGTAAGAATAGAGAAAAAGACCGCATTATTTATGATAAAAGAGCACTGTTTGCAGATATCACCACTAAACCTTTTGGCTATAAATAGAGGGCTCAAAACTGTATAAGGAGATTAGTTTGGATAGATCTTGGGAAATAGCGCTCGCGAAAGTTCATTACCCTTACACGTGGTATAATGTAACGGGGGAATTTAATACAATTCTGTATCATACTACAGAAGACCCTGAATCTCTTTGTTTTAAAGTGCTTGTATGCGTCTGCAAAAAAAAACTAACTGAAATGACATTGTGGACAAAGTCAAATTTGTCGATAATAATATTTTAGATCGTTGCAAAGTTAGTTTAATTGAACCTAAACTTCTTCACTTAAACCCCCAGATACCCGTATTATTAGGCATACCAACCAAGTGTTATGAATCAGCAGAGAGCTTTACAGCCCCCAATGTCCATAGAGGGTTTCAGGCACTCTATTGATGTATAAATATAATATAATCACAGTATGTGGGAGATGTTTTCGTCCCCCTCCTACGAACCTAGATGTGAATACTACACGCTTTAATTTGACCGTTTCTAATAAATATACACAATCACATTATGTTCCTGCACACTTGAAAATGTTTGAAAATATTGAGACAGATTTTCGTCAAAAAACGGGAAAATCTGTTCCTTTTTAGAAGACTAAAGTAATTGTCAGACTTCACTTTTGTCGTCTTAAACAAAGGGTATAATGGGTATGTAAATAGATAATTATTTCAAAATGATTCAGTAGTAGTATATTCTTGATAAAGTGGCATCATTCTCGTCATTGATTGTACATGATTGTACATTTCACTTTTGAATAATTATTGTATTTTTACATGGATATACGTCGGCAGCACCCTTTTGGAGCCATTGTTGGAGGTGTCTCTGGTGTAGACAAAACCGAGTTTGTAAAGAATCTACTGTTTCACATACTTTAACCAATAAGTCCCCCTCCATAATGCACCATTTGGTTTATGCATAATATCAACCTTTGTACAAAGAAATACTGTCCACAATCTCCCATCCTATGGTTAATAAAGGACTCCCCACAGGCAATCAAATTAATCTTAAAGTGATTAACTTAATCTTTATTGATGACATCATGAGTGAAGCCTTAGAGAATAAAACAAATTAGTGATCTTTTTGCTAGAGAAAGACACCATCGTAGTTTAAGTCTTATTTACATGGTACAGAATATATTCCTTGAAAAGAAAGGAATTACGAACCATTAGTTTAAATGTATTGTTCAAAAATCTAAGAGATCGATCTCAAATCACACATCTTGCAAAACAAGTGTTTTCAAGTGAAATTTGTGCAAGAGGCTTATCAAGATGCAACTAAGCCCCTTATGGTTATTCAATATTTTTGAATTAAAACCAACTACCTCAGAAAACTTTTGGCTTCGCACTAATATTTTTTCCAAGAGAAACATCATATGCTTATGTACCTCAATAAAACTTGAAGTGAATCAAAGGAATCATTCAGTATTCATCATGGCTGAAAAGTGGACGGGACTTATTTCCATTTTATAGAAATTAGGTATCTGTTGATCTACCATAACGAGGGGAAAGTTGTTACGCAAAGAGGGAAATGTCAAAGTGTCAAGACGTCAAAATGGAAGTTTAGAAAAGTAGAAAACTAACCTACATAAACTAAAGCGACAACATAAAGCAACAACATAAGAAAACACGTGTTATTCAGTCAGGAGGATTCATAGGCCCTTTATTAGCAGTTGCTCTACCAATTGTTTCATGTCTCTTAACATCCGCGATAGCAAAATGACTTTGGAACATGGGCACAAGATGGTGCTCATACCCCCTGAGGTTTGAGAGGGGATCCATGAATCATCCCCTACACAAAAAGTTGTTTCCCAATTAGATGTGGACATGCGAGATAACTTAGATAAGAAAGGAATGGCCTATAAAAAAAAGGTTGACTGTATATCAACAGATTTTACAACGTTGCCTGAATTTTACACCGGCAGGGGAAAACCGGTAAGTTTTTTGATTAAAATGGATATACCTGATACAGACAAAGAAACTATTTCATCTACCGAAATATTGAAACATTTGACATGTGGTGTATAGGAACAAGGATTAACTTCTCCTAGATCAAATAAAACACAGTAATGGGAGAAATGTTTGGACTAATAGAAGAGAGCTTACGATTCTTGGTGTCCCTATAGCTGGGTCATTGACCTTCTTTCGGATATTTTACGCAAGCGGAAAAACTGTAACCCTCAGGGATGGGAATGACCTGCTGAAGAACCTGCCCAGTTAAACATTCCTGAAAGTATTATACCTAATGTGAAACGACGACAATTTATCCAACTTTCAAAAAAAGAACATGCTTTAAAAATTGAATACCTTAAGGAGAAAAAGATGTCCAAGAAAATAAAAGAAGAAGAGGACGAACCGTAAATCACGCCAAGTTCATATGGGAAACATTATAATATACCCTGGAAATGCTTAGACAAACTCGTAGAAAATAGAAAACACTTTTTGTATTCATTTCACTTTCCATTTAATGATCAATATAACGATGCGATTGAATACAATATTATAGAATTGAAATATAGTGATTAATATGTAGTCAGATTGTTATTGATGTGTTCTTTGTTTTTATTCATATCATTCTCTCAAACTGTGACTTTATCAAATAAAGTGTTCTTTTCTTCAGAACTAGGCTGTGAGACCCCGTGATAACGATAGGTGAAGTGGGTGACTATGGGATCATTTGTCAAAATGATTTTTGTAAATCGATTATAACAGGATTTAGAAGTAATTCCGGTAGATTTTAAGCAGGCATATATTAAAAAAAAAAACCCACATACAATGGATGATACAGTTTGAATGGTTTGACCATTCCATAAATAAGAGGTACTATTGTTAATAATAAAATTGGTTAATTTTGTATTGTAAAATGATGGTGGTAATCCAAACGAGTAAAAAAACTCGCCGCTTCCTTTTGCATCAAGCCATATAACAATCAGATGAGTTCCTGGTAATGTGTGTGGGTCAGGGTTGACAATGTATAATGCGGGGTGTGACATCACTATTGATAGAACACCTCGAAGAAAGTATTTTCTCGTAGCAGAGGTAATAGTTAAAATAATTGTCAAATTATTGGTATCCATGGTCTTCAACTTAAGTAATCAAAGAAAATGTTTCTATCAGCTTCTATTTTCAAAATAGATTGTTATTGTCAAAATGGACTGGAATAAAGTCTTCACATTACCATTATACTCCTTTTTTAGTACTTAATACACACTGTACCAGAATAGCAAACAAAAAATGTGTTAGCAATATTAGTACAGAATTGATTAAGTACCAAAAACAGAGTATAATGGTAATGTGAAGACTTTAATTCATTCCATTTTGACAATGGAAATCCATTTTGAAAATAGAAGCTGTTTTGTACTTGTATTGATCTCGATGACGTTTTGAAACTCACCATAAATAATGATGTTCACGGTGGCAGGCAAGGGTTTATCAAAATTTAGTTCTAACCTAATATTGTCTTGCTTTGTGCGATTGGAAAATCCACCACATGCTAAATTGGGTGAAAAATCAAAGGCAAACAGGGTGTAGCTATATCCATTGTCATCCTTGATTATTTGATTACCACTATTATTGAAAAGCTTATTGGTTCCAGAGAATAATGAGTGGTGTGATTGGATGTAACAACTGCTGCTATCAAAATTTAGTTTGAGTGGTTTTGTAGGGATTTGAATACCATTCATGTAGAATGAGAGAAAATTTGTGTGGTTGTGTTTAAAATCAAAACGGTTTTTGGCATATATACCATTAAAAGCATCATTGTCTACAATACCAATAACAATCCGTTTGGGGAGCTGTCCTAAAAATAAGTTGTTATTTGAAAGAGAAAGGTTTTCTTGAGGGTAGAGAATGTTTTCACTTCAACCCGAGTGATGGGGTTCTTTGCAGTCCTCTTGTCAAAGACTTTGGTATGAGCTAGTGCTACCGAAGGATTCAGCTTCACTTTACGAACAAATACAGAGGCTTCGATAATGTTCACTTTATAACCAGCTTCATTCAGCTTGTAATGACATAAGACAAAATGAATTCTTGGCTCGTGTAAGTTTAATTTTCATATCCACACCGTTGAGTAGGTATTTATCTTGAAAGAAGAGATCGACATGGATGGGGCTAAGCATATCCACTGTCTTAAATAGAATTACTGTTTTTGTGAATATATACCGTAATTTAAATCCTCGATTAGATTCAATCTGTGGCAGGAGAGGGTTACTAACATCCATTTTTCCAGCGGTATCTTTGTAAAATAGCTGTGAAGTTAGCTTGGATAATTTTGCTTTAGCCCGGTAGTTATATATGTTTCTAATATACCCTGGTATGAGTATATATTAGTTAGGTGGGTAATAAATCGTTTATTTAAATACGTATCTACCTGGTTAAAAAGAAACTGCCTAAAAATATTAGTAGGCCCTACTGGATCATCTTCCTCTAAGCGAGCACCATCACCATTAACAATGTTACACTTGATTTGCAACGTGGTGTGAGCCACATCAATGTATACCTCAATTGTACCGGCAATATTAAATTCAATGGGTCTATCAGAGTGGTTGCTTAATAAGATGATATTCGATCCATTGTCCTTTCTTAATACTCATTTGCGTAAGAGGTAGTGTAAACAGGTCTAACTCTTATTTTGTACACTCGCAAAAATGGTGATAAACGAAAGCCATGCTTAGTATATATCTTACTAATCGTTAAAGATATCTGGTGCCTTCTTTACACGCTTTCTTTTCGAATGATTGGAACGACCAGGTACACCCCGTTTTTATACATTTTCGCGAACTTAAATGATATATTTGTTGCCCCCCTAATTGACAACCTCGTTTAACCTGTCTTTGACAGCTGACAGCATGTTTGACGTTTTTACCTGCTAATGCATCCTCAGCTATTTCTAAACCAGTATGTTATGCATGTTTTCCTACAGCTACAGCCCCACGTTTCAGAAGGGATGCTGATACCCTTAGTAACCCCCTAAAATACTACCTAAACCATATCCACGTTATTGTATGGCCCATGATAGACGAGTATACCAGTACCTACTTGATTGGCATAATATTGTTCGTTATGGGCCGTAATAACGGATGCGTGTAAGTAAATCAAAGTGTAATGGAGAATGGTTACAATGCTGTTATATAATGTTGAATGAGACAATTTCTCACATGAATCGTCCTTTTATTCCCTTTTTTCACCTCTCAATTTCATTTACCCATGCATTGAATTTGTTTGGGTAGCCAAACTACTTCACTAAGTATTCTTTCTTTTTATTGTTAATTTGGGCTTTTACCATTTTTTCGACTTTGAGTAGATGATTTTAAGATAATTTCACAGGTTGTAAATCTGGTTAATAAAATGTTCCTACTAAAAGTTCTCCATCCAAATTGCCTACTTTATAGACGGGTACTTCCTTTGGATATACTTTCACAATTTTAAATGTTTCTTCTCTTCAATTTTTCAAGTAACCTTTCTCAAACAAACTTTTTGGTTTACTACTTTTATTAGATCACCAATGCTAAATTAAGGTTTCAAGGCCTGTATTTATTCCCTCATATAATTTATCCCATCCTTGATTCTGATTTGATAAAGTCACATCAATAGGTCTCATACCAGCGATGCTTCGAAGTATTGTATGACCGCAGCATTTGGCTTAAGTTAGTTACAAATCTATAATTACCCTTATAAGTAAAATAGCGCCACATTTTGGTTTTTAAAGTACGATTAAATCATTCAACAATGCTAGCCTTTGTTTCATTTTGCGTCGTAAAAACGATAAATAAACAAACATGGCTATGTTCTTTCAGAAATATTTAAAAAAGCCGATTTGTGGATTCTGTTCCTTTATCCGATTGCAACTTCAGAAGTTTTCGACCAGACTTAAACATTTCAATAAAAGCTTTGATTAAAGTTTTTCCTGTTGTATTTCGCATCGAAATAACCCATGCATATTTAGACAATTTGTTAATACATGTAAAAAGATATTTGAATTCTTTATTTTAACGACTATAAGCCCGCATATTGGCCAGATCACACTGCCATTGATCATCCATTCCCATGACAATCACACAATTTCGGAGAAGTTGCGTCGTGCAGGTTTAGGTACGGTGTAAGTGTGTTGTTTCTTTTACCAGTCACGTACCGTTTCCACATATATATGGGGGTTCACCTGGTATGTTAGCAGCTCTGAAAATATCTGTTGTAAACCACCAATTCCAGCTGGATGGCTAGGATCATAATAAATACTAATTAGGCTACGATGTACATTCATGATACCAAGACTAAAAAATGAAAACAGAATTTTTTTGTATTCATATTCATATATACCTCTTTATTTACCAGTTGTAAATCGTAAAAGCCAACAGAGATACTACAGAACAAATAAAATGTTCCGATTATGATGACTAAACACTTGTTCATAATAAAATACAATTTTATCCACTGCAGTCTTAATCAGTAAATCATTATAATTATGTCTTCTACAAACCATTATTATAAATACACAAAAAGAAACCATACGATGACAAACATTCGTAGGGTGACTGATAGCAGTAATAAAAGCAAGTGTAAAGTATAAATTATCACCCTTATCCTTAATCCTTACTATGCTTGCTTTTTTACCTACAAAGTGATCTCCCTTAATTCCCAGAATCTTCTGCCTTGAAATACATTGGTAAATAAGTCACCTTCAGAGGAGAAAAGCAAAACAAAAGTATACCCGATTATCTTTAATAAAAAAGGAAAAACTGTTTTGCAAGGTATAATCCAATGGATTAGTATCGTTGATTTAAGGTAATATAAACTAACTGTTATTTATCATGAAGTTAAACATATACAAAAACATATCTTACATAAATTGGATTAATCAAAAAAATCTCAAATTATCATTTTAGCTATTTTTGATAAGCCTTTTAATAGCTTATATTTACACAATGGATTTCTATTTCAAAATGGACTGGAATAACGCCTTTACATTTACCATTATACTCTTTTTGGGTGTAATAAACTCTGTACCAGAATAGCAAACAAACTTTTTGTAAGCTATTCTGGTACAGAGTTTATTAAATACCAAAATAGAGTATAATAGTAAATGTGAAGGCTTTATTCCAGTCCATTTTGAAAATGTAAATCAATTTGAAAATAGAATCTGTTTTTAAGATTGTTAAGGAGTTCAAATTATCTGGTAATTCTCTTAAGAATTTCAAGTTATTTATCAGTAGTAAATCTCTTCAGAATCTCAAGGACTTCAAATTATGCAAGTAATCCATTAAGAATTTCCAAACTTGATACAGCCAGGGTTATCCTTGATGTTTGATAACCTTGATGTTTCATAATAAAAGTTCGCTTTTACTGTTTCCCAATACAGTGGTATCGCTACCAGAATCAAATATATATTGTTAGATTAGTTCAGTATACAGGCTCTCACAACTGACGTATTTTCTCTAACAAAGCTTTTACTTTTCCACATTCTTTAAGAGTAAATGCAATCCCCTTTTTCATTGGGATGGGATTATCTTCATCTTAAATGATGTGGGTTCGCAGGTGTACATAAGTCTGTGCATTCCACTTATTCACGGTGAAATATTTATCCTTGTTATCTGCTCTCTGAAAATATATTTTCTTGCTGCATCGCGAGAAGGCCAGTTGTATTTTGTCGTGGACTTTTAAGTGCCTTGGAGGGTCCCTTGGACTGTAAGGGACGTTTTTGCTGATAAGTATTAGGCAGAATACTTGTTGTAGGTTTCATGAAAGAGTTATACTCAATTATGTTGTCATCCATTGATCCAACATGCCGGGTTGAAATTTCTACCGTAGATTATGCAAATTCATCAGAGAGTTTATCCCAGTCTATGTTGGCTTATACTCCCTCTGGTTTAAACGATGTTATTACTTTAATTGGTTGGTTATAAATACCACACTCATCAATACCTGACATTATCAAATCGTCAGTGGACAGTGTTACTTTCTCTGCTAAAATATTTGATGCCATGTTGAGAAGTGTGTAATAATATGTAATGATTTCCAACCCCCAAATCGGTCTTTATAAACATTCTTTATCACACCTATATTCCCTTTAAACTCATCTTATAATCCGTTACCTCTACAACATACCACAAATACATCAACCCTTCCACCATGTGTGTTTTTCCCTCAAGTGTGTCTTTTCCCCAAAGTACATCTTTCCATTAAGTGCGTCTTTTCCCCCAAGTGCTCCTTGCCCCCAGGTGCGTCCAAAGCGCTCCCCCAAATCGGCCCGAGTGTCTCATTACCTACTCAAATCCAAGCTTGTCTTACAGTAAGACAATCTGCCGATTGGAATGAAGCAGGATGACATTGGTTGATAAATGACTAGCGCCCTCTTATAAAGAAAAGTTATAAAAGTGCCTGAATCCAACAAATACCTATCATTTTTTCATAGCTCTCCGAGAAAAACCACATAGTGGCTGCAACCGGTTGGAATACATTGAACGAGAGGAACGGTAACGTGTAGTACCATAACAAACATACGGGAGAAATGCGATTCTCACCACTTCCGTCAAGTCCAGACAGCATACCTTTGAAGAGAGCTTTGAAAATGCAAAGTTACGACAAAGTAAGAGAAAGTCACGGATGGGCGACCCGAGTTTACCCATAGGCTTATAGGAGAGGACTTGTACGTGTCTACATCACAATTTGAAAGCATCAAATACGTTCATCTTGGCAAATATATTAAAACCAGCTTCGGTACACTACCTCGAGTCACGGCTGTAGGCATCGCCATAAAAGAAGGCGTTTGGGATGAACTCAGTAGAACCAAAAATATAATATCTGAACTGGTCTTGCATTACCATACGTCTAGCGTTAACGGAGCCCATTGCATAAGCGGTCCGTCACACCCTGAAAAGTTATCTTTGTTTCTCGGAAAAACAGATTTATATCAGTCTCACCGCAGATAATAAAAGCATTTTTGTGAATATACGCTATTTCGACAATCCAATGCAAACAATCAACGATCCAAACGGACGCACCAGTCGCAAATGGACGGTATTACACGGAGATAATGGGATTTTCTCGCAACCTGGACCAATGGTGAAAACTAACGAACATGGAAGACTTATATGCAGTAGAACATTTGAAAGCACTATAGTGGTCAAAGTACCTATCGTTTCATCCGCAAAGAAAAGTTCACCTTCGTCATCACCGCCTCCCACCATGTCAAAACGACGTAAGGTAAAGTTAAAGCTTGACATACCACCCACCATCATCGAGAAACCGAAAATCGAAGAGCTCTCAAAAGAAGAAGAGTTATAGGCAATGTATGAAAAAATGAATACAAGGCTTAACTGTGATTAATCATTTTAACTTCAAAATTACTCAATATTTTGTAATTTCAATTTTCCTAATTTAAATATGCTGAGATGTGAGTGAGAAATTAAAATAAATCTTGAAATTTAAGGAAATGGCAAGTACATATTAATTGTCCTAGTTTCACACACATTGACAGATTAAACTGTTACATTTCTAATCTTTCAGAACTTATAAACAATGTATAGAAACAATTGAATAAAAGGCTAAATTGTGAACAATCATATTTACCTAAAAATATTCATCAAAAGTTTTGTAGCGGTAACTTAAATATGAACTTTAAGAAAATGGCATGAACAAAAATGTGCCTAGTTCCGCATGTATAAAAATATATAAAAGTCTTAACTGTGAATAATCATTTTAACTTTAAAAGTTATCTACAAATTACTCATCAAAACTTTTGAAGCCCTAACTTAAGAAATAAATGAAAAATAAATCTAAATTTATCTTTACACTTTCATCCCTTTCAAAGCCGTTGCGAAAGTCCTCACATTAGGCTTGGCTTGCTTGGCACTTATCACGACATACACCCCTAAACTTAGGAATTCCCACAGCTGGCTTACAAGAGCAGGATATTCCACGTTAAAACAGTAGTACGCCTTCAAAAAGCGGTCAACTGCTTGGATTATTGTAGATCCAGCAGGAATGCTTGAATTATCTACAATAAAACAAATACTGTGTGGGCTTCTTCGCAGGACCACAGGAAAGAAGAACAGGTTGTTTGTACTTCAAGTCTTTTTTTTGGGCGCAAACACTCCCACATTTGTGCCAATCTGAAAGAGAGAAAAGGAATGAATGAACAATCTTTTGTAGGCATGTATTCAGTTTTGCAGGCAATCTAACATAAATCGGATAGTCCGATAGACTGAGTTGGCCAACCATAATACAACGTTGGGCCAACCAATTTGTGCTGTCTGGCTATCTATATCATTTTGTCATAAATGGATCAAACTTCATAACTTTATAATTTTTAAAACCTTTTTTCATAAGTGTGGCTAACTAATTCCATCAAGCTATTCATGGCTTGTAGAGAAGTTGCTTAACTCCAGTTCGTGTAGCGTTAAGCGAATATGAGTTTCTCCCCTCTGGATAGGACGTTAATTAGGACGCAGGTTAGCTTCTCATCAATGCTTGTACCCATTCTACAGCCGAGTCGACTGTAGCAAGCAAAGTTAAGTGTCTTGCTCTAGAACACAAATGCAAGAAGGCTGAAAGAACAGAGTTTGTGTGGGAATTATAAAGAAACTTGGTGTAACATTTTGTATGAAATACTCAAAGCTGTCCATACAACTCCAAGCGTTCCCCTTAGACATACCACTTCTAAATAGCATTTGTTAAGGGCGATCAACGAACACAGGCTTTATGCAAAAAAACTAGTGATTTTACTTAAAGAAAATTGTATTGTCAAATTATGGTTTTTGAAATAGCAGATGGATTTATTTTCCATCAATTAAAAGTCTGTCTTATTCTGTGGTGGTCTATTGGTACAGACTCAGTCTCGAGACACATAGACCCAGGTTTGAGTCTTAGCCAAGACTATCTGCATTGTGTCATTGAGCAAGACATTCAGCTTCCTTTGCTTCATGATTACTTAAATTTGTCTGTCGCTTTTTAAATGGCTAATATACTCATCTTAAAGATATAACTGTTTTGATATGCTTAAACTACTTAAAAATATTTTCAAACACATTTAATGCTGTACTTGGTTATCCATAACATGTTCTATACAATTTCATGCATAATTTTCTCAAAAATTAAAATTATAAAAGGAGACCAAAATAGAGGGGTTAGATGTGCTGTTAGATTTTATGTTTTTTTTTTTTTTTTATACAAGTTTTATTAAACGAAATAAAGCAAGAAAATATACAGCTATAGGGGACACCCAAAACTCAAACTATAGCCTAGGGGTCATTTATCAGTATGCACTTGTGCATGTATACACTCTAGCAGAGGTTTCTGCACAGTATTGGAAGAAGAAGAAGATATACCATTATGCAATTGTCAATTGTATGACCCCCACCCCGTCATGGATGAGTCAAAGGTGGGTCATTGGAGAAAAAAAAAGACTCACAAATCACATGACAGTCACTTTAATATAAGTGACTGAAGGGTGGGTCACAAAGCCAAATTTATGACCCTTTTACAATTTATGCGTCAAAATTATATTTTTGGCGGTCATTTGTGTGACATTTTACTTTTGTACAGTCACTTAAGTAAATGAAGCCGGGTTTCCTCAAAGTTGTGTTTTGCACAATACAAATGATGCAAGCTGCCAGGGTGTGTGGGGCGAGTCATAGAATTCTTAAAAGCATTACAGTTTTTAACAGCATATGGTAGAAAATCAATTTTTTGGCATTTGCAAGAAAAATAGCCTACAAATCTTTCCAAAACGAACAGAAATGGAAAGAAATTTGTTTTAACACCATCTTAACAATTTCAAAAATAAAGGGAAAATGTAAATTACTATATTGTAGGGTTTTAATGTTTAAGTATCTTCATTTCTTACCTCCGAAGGCATTTCATGGTAATCCGCCACTCAATTGGTGAAAATAACACAAAAATAATAAAATCCACACTCATTTTTAGCAAAAATAAGCCAAACGTTTCAGAACAACTGTTCTGTGTTGTTGGTCGTTCGAACTTCGAGGAATATTAAATAGGAAAACTAACCAAGCGGAAGGATTTTAAAAACTTGTGTTCTGAGTAAAAACCCCAACACCAATTACCCTTAATTCTAAAAATCAAATTTAATCCATATCGTTTCACAAAATTAGAGAACTAGGTTAATCCGCGCAATAATTTGAATTCATTTAGGTGTGACCACATCGTTCATTTGTAATGGCGTACTGTACCAAACACATAGCCTACTAAGTGAGTAATTAAGTTGGCGATGAAAACGCTAAGGTAATTTTCTTTTTTCATTTTCGCGAACAAAAAGTGTTGAGTTGTATCCCAAAATTGAGAAACTTTTAAGTAAAAGGAAAATGTCTTTAAAAGACAGCTGATGAGCTGAAACAAAAACAATTAAAATCTGTTCAATTATCTAACGTTAGGCCCTTTTTTTAGGCTTTTTGAAAATTGATCGGTACTGTAGGCCCATAGTATTTAGCAGCCTAGCCTAGACCTTATTATTTTCTTGGCTGATACTGGCACCAACGTTACGAGGTCAGTTACCGTACACAATCTTTTCATTATTTTTCGAAAATCTGAACCGTACCCTCTTTAAATCCTCCAGTGTGTTCTGTAATAGGGATCGTAATGATAATGCCCCTATCAGCGGAGAAAATAATAAGGTCTATAGGCCTTAATAGGGGCTAATACCTTTTTACCAAAATGTAATTCAATGCGTGCTGGGTTCTTATTCAGTACACTAACCATGCAATAGCCTACTAGGCCTAGGCCTAATGTTATCGTGCAAGTGCAACAGTCTGACCAGACTTAACACAACTTTTAAGAAATACGGAATTAAGCAAGACTACGAAGAATTCTACAATAAAAATTATATAGTATTCAACTCTTAGTTTACTTACCGTCAAACAATTGAAGAAAATTATCAAAACCCTGGTTTTTTAACCAATTTCTTGCTTTGGTATCCGAAGGCATTTCTTAACAAATATGGCGTCGGTTGTCGAGGATGTAGCCACGCGAATCAGCTAGAGTCACGTCTTTTGTATCAGCGTTACAATTGGAAAGAAGCATTTAAATTAAGCAAACAGCTCTAAGAACGAGCTAAACTATTTTCACGGCCGAGATGACTTTTTAAGGTATATTAGCTCCAATACGAGTGAAGAAATATTTTCACTCTTAGGAATTTAGAGAGTATCTACGCCTATTTGAACATTAAAAACAAACGTTGATTGTTGTTGTTGTTCTTTATTATGCAATATAAGCCGCGTCCTATTATCTGGCATTGTTTTGAAAGAGATACAAAATAAGTTTGAAAAAAGAGGGTGTTGTTTTGCACACCTATAAGTGATAGATCAAGTAAATCGAATCCTTCGAACTGCTGATGTAATTATAACTTTTGATTAAACATTTATGACTTTACAATTTCATTTTAAATATTTATTGTTTGATTAGTGATATTTTTAGCGCCATATAACCTGTGTGTTATTTTCTGGCTGTTGTCAAAAATAAATTGGTAAAAGGCAAGTTTGATGTATCAACGTATTATTGTTGTATTTTTTACCTCCTTTTCTATTATATTTTCTTATTATTCCATTTCAAACGACATGCCCTTTGCCACCCCACCACTTTTCTTGTTTTGAAATACATGTATAATACATCCTCTCCCCGCCCTTTTTCGCATAGAAATAAATTCATACCCCACCCCTTTTCTCGTTTAGAAATAAATGCATACCCCACCCCCTTTTTCTTGTAGAAATACATGCATATACGTCCTCCCCACCCACATTCCCTAGCTATAAATCATTTTCAAAAGTGAGTTCAACGCATGGTATGTTTCCAGTGGGAAGAAAGAAATGTGTGGTGTAACTTTCGCTTAAGTCAATCATTATTTAGATGATCAAAAGAGGAGAGCTACGTCCTCTCACTTAAAGGTTATCAATCAAATGGAACTTCGATCGATGAAGCAGGTTGGTTTGTAGACCATGTCGATTGAGTATTATACAGCATATACATTGAGCTACATAAATGGTAATTAAGTTTATCATCGCGCTCATATAACTTGAAGTTAGATAGTTATTCTTATAGTTGTATGTTTATCGGTGCTGCCTCTGTAGTCATTTCATGACATGTATTAGATGAAGAATTTAAAATGTAGAAGAAACCAATCGCATCTTGACCTGTTAAATGACTTATATCTTTCGCCGAATGGTAAAAAGGGCCTTCTTTATTGTGGGATATGACAAATATAGTCGATCGATAAATCATTTTGTGTACATAATGCGTTTTTATTTCTTATGGGGGTTGTGAGCCTTCAGTGTTTGATTATTCTATGCGTAATAATAGGAGCAAGGCTATCTATTATAATGAAGCATGTCTGCGTGGCCAGAATGGATCGATATCAATAGTATGAATAATATTATACAAAAAAAACATTCTTAATTCATGCTTGTTTATTCAATATTGGATTAATATAAGATCCTTTGTTTAGATGTCCTTGACGTGACCGATGACCTGTAAGTCCGTTGTGTTAAAGGCTGTGACCAAAGTGGAATGACGGCAGTTACCATGTATAAATATGACAATATTGTACGTTGTTTCGTCGTTCAAACCTTCATATGTGAAACATGCGCGGTAGAGCAAGTGGCCAATCACATCACGTGAACGAATATCCATCCAAAATGCTGTTGATTAATAAATCTTCATTGCTAGTTCAGGCTTTGGACAAAACGGACCTTTCGTATATCGTCAGTGTAGTGAAACGCAAACGAACTGGATTATTACTTCACCATCAATACATACGTATATTTTATTTAACGTTTTTTCTTTTCCTTTTTTTCTTCATAGATTCATGTTAAAGTTTGGCTTCATGTTGATTTTGTCTCGCCTGAGAAGCATAGCCTGTGATCGTCCTGTCGGCGATCAGTGTTCGGTGTCAGCCGTATAATTTTTAGCACAAAACTATTACACCATGTACACTTTGTTTAAACATTAATATTTTATTAATCTTTTAATGTAGGGGTTGCATACCCAGGGTCGGTTCATAGTGTGAAAGACAGATGTTTACTTCTTACATTCCTATAATCGAAAGAAAACACACACCTTGTTTACCCTTGATACGCTAAAGCTGCCTGATGTAAGACGGAGGTAACGACTGTATTTTCGCCAACCTCGTATAGGGCAATATAAGTCTGTGACGAAATTAGGATTAAGTAATGTTATAAGCATGGCGCAAAGTTCGTCGAGTTCCGTCGTTATGGCGCTTCTCTGGTCCAGCCGGACAATCCTTGACCGGTCGATGTTAACAAACAACATAATACACACCCACACGGATACGTACTGTTTATCGCTCTATGTTATTAAAGCTTACAAGCGCGGCGACGGGAGAACATGGGGCGTGGTTTTGATGCAAGTCCCACGTAGACCCCTTGTTTGCCTTAAAGCGCAGTTTTGTCCTGTCATTTCCACAAATTAACCCCCATAGACCCAATTTTTCCCGTTAAAAACGTAGTTTGTCCTGTCGTTCTCACAATTAGCCACTCTAGATTCCATTTTGCTCGTAAAAACGCAATTTTGTCCCCTCAAATGAAAAAAGTTTTAGCAAAAAAAACTGCCTCAAATTACAGTGTTTCAGACAATTGTTTCTCAAATGAATGATTGTTTCTCAAAAGAACAAAACGTTTTCTTAAATTATTCACGTTTGCAAAATATCTTTGCTCAAATTTTGCTCCCTGTGTTATTTCAATTGGATTTGAAAATACATTTTCGTTCTCAAATTTCATGCTAAAAAGAAAAAAGGTCTTCTCAAATCACACCATATCGTCGCTCAAATCACACCTTTCAAATAAAAATATGTTCTCAAAATGACAAGTTTTAGAAGAAAATGTCCCAATTGTCATGTGCAAATCAAAAAATTGTCTTCCCGAATAATGTCACTCCAGTAATATGACAAATTATCAATATTATGACAATATCATCAATAATCGTAAAATCAGCATGGCGATTTATCCATATTGTTGATACCTTTTACAGTTTAATCCCCTTAACTTTCTTTTAACTTTTTTTACAAATCTAAACCTCTAATCAACAGATTATCGTGATTTATTGTTTTTAATTGGGCGACAATGAGTGGTGTGATGACCATGATACCATTACCTTTGAGTGGATAATACCCGGGTAACTATTCAGGCCCCGACCAATCAGAAGTCAGAATTACGTATATGCAAATGAGCTATACACCTTGCTAAAAGGACTCTATGGAACAATTGAGAATATAATGTGACGGTAATCCGATGACAGAGATGAAAATTCCTAGGAGTTACTATACAGTTGCTGACTAATTAAAAGCGAACGACGGCAAAGCTATGACGTCATAGCAAATCCGGCTTATGATTGGTCAGCAACTGTATAGTCTCCTCTTACTACTATAGTGCCGTCTATAGTTCTACCTTACCTAGTCTTTCTCATGACTTATCCTTCTCCTTAAAAATTTTGTTCCAGCAAATCATAACCACAGATTTACTGTAGCAAATAGTGAGACCACTTTATCTTAATTAAAATAACCACACAATAAGGACTTCATCCATTGCTAATATGTTACTCGGCACCAACTTCCACAACAACTAAGGTTTTCAGAATAAAGATTTAAAGAAGAAAAATCTGACCCGACCTGGTTATGTATCAGGTCGGGTCTGATTGTTCGAAACTTTAAGGAGCATAACAACTATAGTGATATTAATGTATTCTTTAATCAGCTGCCTAAATTTGTTAATCTGAATAATGATGAGCGTGACTTTTGAGAGCATGGGCGGGATTTGCCTACCGAAAGTGGGGACAAAGTCAAAAGTGGTGGGGAAGGGCGGAGGAGGGGAAAATCACAAAATCATGCTAGGATTAAAAAAATTACCATACAAATTCGGAAAAAAGTGGGGGCAATTGCCCTCTTCAAATCCCGCCTATGCTTGAGAGGGTATGCTTTCTTTAGGTGAGTGTAAGTCAGCCCTTTTATCTTTAAAATAAAGCTCTGGGCACTGGTGGTTTTTCAATTGATTTTTATCACACTTTTTGGAACAATTGATTTTAATCAGACGTTTTGGGACGATATGCGTGACGTTTTATTAGGGTCTTTAAATTTTGCTTTGCATAATTTCGCTTCTTCCCAAACCGAATAAAGATCTTAAAAAAAAATAGAAAATTAGAGTCATATTTCAAATGCGGATGATAAGATAGCTGCAAAATGTTTCGCAGAACATATTAAGGGTGTTTTAAATAAAATAAACCATTAAGCAGTTCAAATCAAACACGCTTTATAAAGGTCGTTATATTGGGGAAAGCATTTGTACTATTATAACACTTTGGAAGTAAATGATTATTGTAACACTTATGTCATTCGGGTTTCTTGTTGTTTCTTAATTTCCACAAGGCATTCGATACAATTGAGTGGTCCTTTATTCATGGTGTTCTTAATACTTTTGATTTCTATAATGACTTCAAGCGTACTCTGTACTCTAATGCATCAGCATGTGTGTTAAACAATGACCATTCGTCCGGATTCTTTCATATCAAACATGATGTAAGACACGGCTGTCTCCGGAGTCCTTACCTCTTTAGTATGTGTGTTTAAATCTTGGTTATTATATTTAGACATAACAATAGTTCTAAGGGCATTGTTACTGTTTGTAATCATGAGTTTAAAATCTCTCAGTACGCTGATGATACGACGGTTTTCATTTATGATAGTGTAGCATCTATGAAAACGGCTGTTAAAATGTTTTATATTTTTGCTCAAGTTTCCGGTCTTAATGTACATCCTGGTAAATCTAATATCTTCCCCATCAGCCTATTGGTTTTGGCTAACAGTGTCCGACCTGATTTTAATTGTTTTGGTTTTAATATTAATTATGATCCTATCAAATGTATTGGAGTATTTATTTCTCATCGTAAAGCTGATTTGTTTAAGCTTAATTACTTGCCCAAATTATCCCGTCTTAAATCGTAACTGCAGATCTGGTCTCAGAGAGATGTAACACCGATTGGTAAAATTACCATTGATAAAACGTTTGGCCTTTCTCAGCTTGTCTTTCTGTTCTCTATCCTTCCATCCCACCCTTTTCTGATATGAAAGATGTAAAAAAAGAACTATTTTCAATTTACTCTTCCACGTATTTGGGTTGGCTTAAGACGGTCGAATTATCTTCCACCTTTTAGACGTTATTAATTTAGATTGCATGGCCCATCGGTATATAAATGCTGTCTTCAGACCCTAAAAAGTATTTTATGATTTTTCTTCTTCATTCTTTTCTTTCTCGCTGTAATTTTCAAAATGAAGACATTTGCAATATACTTTATGATTGTATTCGTCAAGTCGGCTCTGCATGGAGCAATTTCTCGTATGCCACACGGGGATTACACCTGTGGACAATTATACTTGACAGAATATTTGGAATAAGCACCACACTGTATTCAATAACATACTCTTTGATAAAGGTGTTAGGTATATTACTGGTATTCTTAAGAACGATGGGCATTTCTTTACATACAGTGACTTTAAGATGTCTTAAAATATTGATGTATTGTTTTTCACGCATTACAGAATCATCTCAACAATACCAAGGTCTTGGAAGAACAACTGACCAATTAGCACCCCGTACTATTCAGGAGGTTCTTCTCACTAAACTTGCTAAGTATCATAAAGTAACGCATTCGGTAAATCTATTTTGAAAACAATCCACTGCCCCCTGCGAAAGGTTACCATGAGAGCGAATTTTTGCTATATGAAGGTAACGAATGGAATACTATATTTTCATACTTTTGTATAGCTTTACGTGACAATCCGTTATTTCAAATACCTCTTTTTGCATCCCAATCTTGCGACGAACTCTTATCTGTGTAAAATTAATAAGCACGATAATGCTTTATGTATTTTTTTTTTTGGGTGGAAATCACGTTGGAAACTTGGGGCACTCTTTCTGGTAATGTGTAATTGTAGTCAGTGGCGTAGCCAGCATTAAAAATGTGAGGGAGTCCGAGAAGGTCCTAGATCCTCTCCCAAGATGTAGTGTTCAAACTTAGCTCACTTCTGTTGGTATTTCTTTTATTTCTTTTTAATTTCTAAAAGCAAAAAATATTTTAAAAACAAACATTATCCAAATTGTCGAACATTTACTCAAAAAGTGGGGTTTTCAGAAAAATCACACTCTTTTACTTGATATTCGCTCTAAATTTGCTTTAGTAAAGGCATGAAAACAGTATGGTAATGTAACCCTTCTCTTTAAATGCATCTGCCGTGCCATTGTCAGGCTACTAAAAGGTATGTAAATATGACCCCCTTAATTTTAATCCCCCACTTATTAACCCTCTTTACCTCCACACCTTTTATCCATCCCCACCCTATTCCTGACAAGCGGCTGTTGTTTTGCTCATATAGTAGCTTAAACTGTTCACATAGCGATATTCATCATGCCTGTGTGAAACGACCCATGCCACCACATCTTCATATACTTTCTGCCTTTCATAATAGGTCTTTTAAACCACTCGATTTTGAATATCATGTCACTATTGAATACTTTTCCCGATGGTAGGGTCAAGCTGTTGAAATTCATGTAGAGCATCAAAATTGATATAGTTATTGGTGGAAAGAATCGTGGCCAAGAGGCAACGCCCCCTTCCAGCGGGACTTTCTGAGCGGTAGCCGAATGGGCGCCAAATGGGCGCAAAAATTGTCCCGATAATAATTTGTTTATATACTTTTTATTCTCAACTTCTGCTATTTGTATCATTGACAAAACAAACGCTGTTAATATTATTCTAGTACATCAAAAACATGAAACTCATCCCTGGACCCCGACTAAACACATTGTAGTCAATGGGATTCGATATATTCCTTTAACTAACATAAGTGTGGAATTGACACGGTTTTAAGCAATTTTCTGCTGGCTTACCAAAATCACGTTAGAAAATTAAAAAACGCTAAACTTGCTGGTGCTTCGCCCTCTGTTTCCCTACCACAGTACATGAATTGATATCATTTTAGCAGTATAAGAACTTCACAGTATGCATGCCATAGATAACCCAGCATAAATACTTAGTACATTTTGCACCCTCAACGGTGGAAAAACAACTTTTTTAAAGTATTATAAACATCAATAAACCTCAATGTTTATTGGAAAACCATCTCAGCTTCTGTGAAATTAGCTATCATTTATTTTTATATAACCTATCTTGGCAAAACATCCTGACCTAAATTCTGTTTTATTATTACACAAATGTTCATTTTTGGCCATAAAGTAGTCATAAAAAGGCTAACATGCCATGGATGGGATCAATAAGACTGTTTTTTTTGTTAATGAGCATCCTATTTACGTGAGATAGGCTAGTCAAAACATCCTCACCAAAAACTATGCTTATTTTATCAAATATGAAACAATGGTCTGGTCAATTTTTACCATTTCGGCCATAAATATTTTACAAAATATGGTTAAGCAATCAAAACCTTTTGGCGAGTATGTTTTCAGTGACAAGCTTATTCTATTTTTAAAAAGGTGCCGATTCTAAAAAGAAATCAAAATCAAGCAGTTTCCCTTATAACATTTAGGTCAAAAATGACCAATTGCAGAATATTTGGCCAAATAATTAGCATTTTTAGTGAAGATTTTTTGCCAAGCTTATCTTATGTGAGTAAAGGTGCTAATTCCAAAAAATGCAATCTTATTGACCTCAATAATAATATTTGGGGACCAAGGACCATTGTTCCATATCAAATTAAACAATCAGAATTTTGGGTGAGGATATTTTGCCAAGCTTATCCTATGTAAAACTGTGTTCTGATTTCAAAAACAGCAGTCTCATTGACCCAACTTATGACATTCTTAGTTAGGATGTTTGGCCAACCTTACATTATGTATAAACAAAATTGAAATAAAACAGTTTTATTGATCCTACTCATAACATTTTGAGAAGAAGGTCTAAACACTCAATTGTTTTCAATGACAATAACATTTTTTGTATAATATTCACCATCTCCCATTTGTTCCACCATTTCTCCACCCGTTGGGTTACCGTGTCCCAGCTTGTTCTTTCCTCAACCGCTGTTTCGCGTTCAATCCTAACTTGTTCCATAGCTGTCCGGGTCAAATATGAAGTCGTGTGAGCACCGTTTTATTCTTCTTGATATAATTCGCCATTACGGTATTTACGATATTTTAAGTATTAAAATATATATCTCTATAGGATAGGTGATTAAGCATAAACCTTTTACATAATGTCGGATGCATGTATTGACCCACCAAGCAACTGGATACTATTTCTGTATATCATTATAAGTTACACTTGGCGTTAAGAGTGATACCAAAGTATCCCGTGACTCATTACTAGTAAGTCATTGACATAGGCCATCCACTTCAGTGGTTGTTCTATAGTATCAAATGGTTATGCCACGAATGCAACATGACGCAGCTAAATAACCACCTAATCTATCATTGCCGTGATTTGTGGTTGAAAATTGTTGGTTATTGTTGCTTGCACTGCTTGTTGCAGATTTGTACATGTTATCTCCTGCATTCAAATTCACAATTTTTGAAAAACATACATTATAATGTCTGGCTTAAATTCCCAAGGGAAACGGAAAATCTGTAATCTCCAGTAAATAGTACGAAAAGTATTCGATTTTAATGAGCTATCCTAATCATTTAATGTATCGCATTACCACATATATTTTCGAAATAAGGATTGGGTGAAATACTTGCCAAAACTTCCTCATCCAAAATTATGATTATTTGACAACATATAGAACAATAGTTACTGTTGACTAAAATGTAATGAGTTGGAACAATAAAACTGTTCTTTTGGAATCGGGACCTGATTAACATAATATAAGGCTGGCCAATCATCCTCAACAGCAATATGATGAGTTGAATCACTAAGACTGTTTTAAAAGTCAGCACCCAGTGTAACATGGCAAAACATCGTCATGAAAAGGTTTGATTTATTAACCAATTGTGGTGCAAATGATCATTTCTGTCCACAAAGTGGCTAAAATTACAAAAAGACAATAAGACAGTTTTGTCGGTAGCAGGACCTTTTTACATAATGTACGGTTGGCCAAACATCCTCACCAACAATGTTATGAGTTGGGTCAATGAGACTGCTGTTTTTGAAATCAGCACCCAGTTTTACATAAGATAAGCTTGGCAAAATATCCTCACCAAAAATTCTGACTATTTGACCAAATATGATGCAAATGGTCTTTTTGTACAATATTGGCAAAAATAACCAACTTGTCAAGAAGTGGATCAATATTGATCTTTCTTAAAAATCAAGACCCGTTTTACATGTAACAAGCTTTGCAAAAGATCCTCACGAAAACATCTGATTATTTGACTATATAATGGTCATTTTTGTTCAACAATGGTCAAAAGGACCAAAATGTCAAGAATTGGGTCAATAAGAATGTTTTATTCTAACAAATTCCCTTTTTATATGTGACACGCTTGGCAAAATATCCTAAGCAAAAATTATAATTATTTGACAATATATAATACAAATGGTACTTTTTGGTTAAAAAGAAGCCTAAGTACAATTCGTGGAATCAATAAGATTACTTATTTCGAATCAGCACCCCCATTTGCATCTAGTATAAGTTTACAATACATTTTAACCACAAAACTGAGTAATTGACCATACATGGTACAAATGGTCATGTTTGAGCAAAAAGTGGCCAAATGCCATAAGTGGGATCAATATGACTGTCTTTCTGGGATCAGCTACTTTGTTTTTCATACAATTAATCTGAAACGTTGCTAAGTTACTTTAAACTGATCTAACAAGAAACTCACCTTTCAGTTGTCTGTATTTCATTTTCGCCATTTTAAGCAGTCCGGTCCACGCTCTCGATAGGGTGGTCTCCCAATCGGGTGGTTTCTTTTCATTATAACCCACAATGCATCTTTCCAAATTCAAAACGCTGTAAAGAAGTACATAATTGTAAGATAGGTTTAAGCTAAAATAGGAAAAATGCGTGCCAAATATCATAAACTGATCGGTGCAACAGACCGATAAAGTTATTTTCTCCATTTTCACCTGCGCAAGTTAACTTTCACCATGAATTTTAAAGTAATCTTTGAAAAAAGTTTGCAATAGTTTCTTAAGGGCAGATTTTAACATTTAAGTGACCAGCAAAAGCTCAAATTATGCAAAATGGGTTCCAGAAATATCAATTTGAATATCATTTTTAAAGTATACATCTCAAAAATCAGAAGCGTCGACGAGACTGTTAACATAACTTTACACCCCCTGTTTGCATGACCTTCTCCCTCTGCTCTGTTCCATTTTGTTATGCACAAAATCTGCCACTTTGTAAAAACACAATCTTTTTGGCAATAACACTTCTTCTCAAATACTCACCATCTCCCATTTGCTCCAGTCTTTCTCAACCCGTTATTGTACAGTGTCAGAACTTCTTCCTTCCTCGCCCGTTGCCTCATCTTCAATCCTAACTTATTCCATATACATCATGGACAGATTTGAAGTCCTGTGAGTACCGTTTTATTCTTCTTTAGATAATTCGTCTGTACGTATATTGACAATATTTAACTTATTAAACTGTATCTATATTATCTATATCTGTTTCTATATAGTTAAGCTTAGAAACTTATATCCTTTACATGATGTTGAATTCATGCATTAAAAACCACAAAGCAGCTTGATACTATATATATATATATATATATATATATATATATATATATATATATATATATATATATATATATATACATATATATATATATATATATATATATATATA
>JAIGNY010001319.1:0-31237 GCA_020152595.1 Chiridota heheva
GAACTCAGGGAATGTTTTTACCGTCAAAACGGTTTTGGGCCCGCCGGGAATTTAAACCCCCGGGGATAATGGCAGGCCCCTCTGGAGCGAAGGTATTTAATATAAATGGAATAAAGTAGGGTGCGTCTTGATAAAATTTTTAACCCGTTGGTTTATGTCTTTGTTTGGGTTTTATTGGGGTTCTTATCTCCCTTAACATAATGGTTGGCATCATCTGGCGTGTGGCGCAAACTGTCGAAACGGTGTGGCAGGCCATCTGGGCGAAAGGTATCTAATATACTGTAAATGGCAAAAGTAACATGCGGGCGGTTTTGACGAACCCGTTCGAACCGTGGCAGGTTTTCCGGGGGGGGGGGGGCGTTTATGTTTATCTTATATATGTGGGATAAAGGGGTAGCAAACCCCTCAAATTTGGGGGGCCCCTTTTTGGGGTGTGGGGAGCTTTTCTGGGCGGGGGGTTTTTCTCCCATCTAAAATAAGTGGCATAAATAGGCTCAGGTTTGTCAGGGTTTTCCCAAGCGGTGTGGGAAACCCCTCCCGGGGGTGTTTTAAACTATCTAAAAAATATCCCAATATACTGTAAGTGGCATAAAAGTTGCAAAGGGTTTTGACGGGCCGGGGGCCCGCGTTTTGGCTGTCGGGGCGGGGTTTTGGCCCTTATCTAAGATAAGTGGCATAAGTTAAGGGTTTAGGTGGTGTGGCAGGCCCCTCTGGACAGTGTGGCGGGCTTCGGGGGGGCAATGATTCTCTATATCCAAAAATAAAATGGCATAAGTTGGGGGGGTTTAGGTGGTGTGGGGGGCCGTCTGGACGGGGTGGCAGGCTGTCCGGGGTGTGGGGGAAGTTCTCTATATCTAAGATAAGTGGCATAAGTTGGGGTTTAGGTGGTGTGGGGGCCCCTCTGGACAGTGTGGCAGGGTGTCGGGCGGTTTGGTGGGTTCTCTATATCTAAGATAAGTGTCATAAGTTAAAGGGTTTAGGTGGTGTGGCAGGGCCCTCTGGACAGTGTGGCAAACTGTCCGGGGGCGGTATGGTGAATTTTCTATATCTAAGATAAGTGTCATAAATTAGGTTCAGGTGGTGTGGCAGGCCCTCCGGGGGTGTGGGGGCCATCCCGGGCGAAAGGTATATAATATAAGTGGCATAAAGTAACATGCGGGTGGTGTGACAGACCGTTCGGGCAGTGTGGCAGGCTGTCTGGGGGGTGTGGCGAGTTATTTTATCTTATTTATAAGGCATAAGGTGTGGCAGGCTGTCTGGGCAGTGTGGCGGGGTGTCAGGGTTTTGGTGGGTTTTCTATATCTAAGATAAATTTGGGATAAGTAAGGTTCAGGTGGTGTGGCAGGCCGTCCAAAGGGGGTGTAGGAACCCCTCTGGGGGGGTGGCAGGCCGTCTGGGCCCGAAAGGGGTTTTTAAAATAAGTGGCATAAAGTAGGGTGCGGGTGGTGTGACAGACCGTTCAGGCAGTGTGGTAGGCCCGTCTGGGCAGTGGAGGCTGTGGGGCGGGTGGCGGGTTTTCTTTTTCTCCTTTTGTGGTAATGTGGCATGCTGTCTGGACAGTGTGGCAGGCTGTCGGGGGGGTGTGTTGGGTTGTGTTTATCTCATATGTGGCAAATTTTGGCATTTTCTGGACAGTGTGGGAGGCTGTCCCGGGGGGGTTGGTGGGTTCTCTATATCCCAAGATAAGTGGCATAAGTAAGGTTCAGGTGGTGTGGCAGGCCCTCCATGCGGTGTAGGAGCCGTCTGGCGGTGTGGAGGGCCCTCTGGGCGAAAAGTATTTAATATAAATTTGGGATAAAGTGGGGGCGGGTGGTTTTGACCCGACCCCTTCAGGCAATGTGGCGGGGCCCTCTGGGCAGTGTGGGGCTTCCGGGGGAGTGTGGCGGGCCCTCTGGGCAGTGTGGCGGGTTCCGGGTGGTGTAGTGGGTTTTTAAAATAAATTTGGGGTAAGTAAAAGGGTTTGGGTGGTGTGGCGAGGGAGGCGGGGGGGAGCCCTCCTGGCGGTGTCGGCCCCTCTTGGCGAAGGTATCTAATATAAGTGGCATAAAGTAACATCGTGCGATTGGGACGAAACCCTTGGGCGGGGTGGCAGGCCCGTCAAACGGTTTTGGAGGGTTTTCTTTATCTTTATATGTGGCAAAGGTGTGGCAGGCAGTCTGGGCAGTGTGGCGGGGGTGTCCGGGCGGTGTGGCGGGTTCTCTTATCTAAGATAAATTTGGGATAAAAATAAGGTTCAAGTGGTGTGGCATTCCCTCCAAAGGGGGTGTAAAAACCCTCCGAGGGGATTTGGGAGGCCCTCTGGGCAGAAAGGTATCTAATATTTGGAATAAAAAAAGGCTGCGTGCGGGGTGACGAACCGTTGGGGCGTGTGAGCTGTTGGGAAAGGGGTGGCGGAGTTGTCTTTATCTTATATATTTGGGATAAGGTGTGGGGGCTGTCTGGGCAGGGGGCAGGCTGTCCGGGCGGTGTGGTGGGTTCTCTATATCTAAATAAGTGGCATACCTTTCTGCTCAGACTGCCTGCCACACCGCCAGGACGGCTCCCACACTGCCTGGACGGCCTGCCACACTGCCTGAACCTTACTTATGCCACCTATGTTAGATATCTAGAACCCACCACTCCGCCCAGACAGCCTGCCACACTGCCCAGACGGCCTGCCACACCTTAAGCCATATATAAAACACAACTTAACACACAGCCCGGATGGCCTGCCACACTGCCCGAACGGTCTGTCACACGGACCGCACACTACTTTATGCCACTTATATTAGATACCTTTTCTGCCCAGATAGACTGCCACACCGCTCTGACGACTCCCACACCGCCCGGACAACCTGCCACACCACCTGAACCTTACCTATGCCACTTATCTTAGATATAGAGAACCCACCACACCGCCCGGACAGCCTGCCACACTGCCCAGATGGCCTGCCACACCCTTATGCCACATATATAAGATAAAGACACCCCGCCACACCTCCCGGACAGCCTGGCAAGCTGCCCGAACGGTCTGTCACACCGCCCGCACCCTACTTTATGCCACTAATATTAGATACCTTTCTGCCCAAACGGCCTGCCACACCGCCTAGAAGGCTCCCACACCGCCTGGACGGCCTGCCACACCAATTGAACCTTACTTATGCCACTTATCTTAGATATAGAGAACCAACCACACTGCCCAAACAGCCTGCCACACCTTATGCCACATATATAAGATAGAGATAACCCGCCACACCGCCCGGACAGCCTGCCACGCTGCCCGAACGGTGTGCCACACTGCCTGCACCCTACTTTATGCCACTTATATTAGATACCTTTCTTCTCAGATGGCCTGCCACACCGCCAGGATGGCTCCCACACCGCATGGACAGCCTGCCACACCACCTGAACCTTACTTATGCCACTTACGTTAGATATAGAGAACCCACCACACCACCCAGACAGCCTTCCACACTGCCCACACGGCCTGCCACACCACCCGCACACTACTTAATGAAACTTATATTACATTCCTTATGCCACTTATATTAGATACTTTACCCCACTTATAGTAGATACCTTACCGCCTGGATGGCCTGCCACACTTTCTGGATGGCCTGCCACACTGCTTGGACGGTACCTAATCTCGCTCACATTAGATACCTGATGTCACTTATACTAGATACCTTTCTGCCCAGATGGCCTGCCATACCACTCGGATGGACAGCCACACCGCCTGGACAGCGTACCACACTGACAGTACCTTATCCCACTTATGTTAGATATAGACAACCAGCCACTCCGCCCAGACAGCCTTCCACACTGCCTAGTCGGCCTGCCACACCATCCGTACGCTACTTTATGCCACTTATATTACAAACCTGATGCCACTTATATCAGATACTTCATTGCACTTATAATAGAAACCTTATGTCACTTACAGTAGATACCTTACCGCCCGACGTCCTCCCACACTGCATGGACGTCCTACCACACTGCCCTGATGGACTTTTACACCACCCAATCAGCCTGCAACAACACCCAGACTACCAGTCACAGCCTGCCACACTGTTCAGATGCTACTTTATGCCACTTATATTCGATACCTCATGCCACTTATATTAGATACCTTACCGCCCGCTTAGACTCGCCTGATCTGCATAGACTAGCCCAACCCGCTTAGACTCGCATGGCTCGCTCAAACTCACCCAGCTCACTTAGACTCCCTCGGCCCACTTGGATTCTCTCTGCCTACTTAGACTCCCCCAGCCAGCTAATGACTCGCCTGGCACGCATATGACTCGCCCAGCCTTCTTATGATGCTTGGATTCGCCCGGCCGGCTTGGACTCCCTCGGCCCACTTAGACTCGCCCGGTCCGCTTAGACGCGCCCGGTCCGCTTAGACTTGCCCGGCCAGTTTAGACTCGCCCGGCCTGCTTCGACTCGCCCAGCCCACTTCGATTCGCCCGGCCCGCTTCGACTCCCCCGGCCCGCTTCGACTCCCTTATCCCGCTTCGACTCACCCAGCGCGTTTCGACTCGCCCAGCCCGCTTCGACTCCCTTGGCCCGCTTAGACTTGCCCGGCCCACAAGCTGGGCTTAGACTCGCTCAGCTTGGTCTAGTCCCTGCCACCACCCGAAGATGCTGTGACTCCCTCGGCCCGCTTAACTCGCCAGGCTCACTTAGACTCCCTCGGCCCGCTTAGACTCGCTGGGCTCACTTGGACTCGCCCGGCCCACTTAGGACTCGCCCGGCCTGCGCGCTTGGCCTAGACTCACCCAGCTTGGCCTAGACTCGCCCAACTTGGCCTAGACGCTGCCACCACCGCTAGACGCTGCGACTCGCTCAGCCCACTTATGACTCGCCCAGCCCACTTATGACTCCCAAGGCCCGCTTAGACTCGCCTGGCCCGCTTGGACCCCCATGACCCGCTTAGACTCGCTCGGCCCACCTAGACTCGCCCAGTCTGCACGCTTGGCCTAGAGTCACCCAGCTTGGCCTAGACTCGCCCAGCTTGGCCTAGACGCTGCCACCACCCCAAGACACTGACATCGCCTTAAGTTGCTGCCACTGTCCATTTCCACTGCCTTTTGAACAGAAAAGGAAACTTTTTAAGCTCCCAGGCGTATTGGTGTGGGCACCTTTTGACATCATTTTGATGAAGCGTCGGTCTTCGATGGACATAGCTGTTCTCTAATCATCTAATCTTTCAGCGTTAATTTACCTCGCTTAGTGTAGCGGGAATATTTACAAGAGTTTTACCTACATGTACCTTCCATGCTATAAATATGCAATCTGGTCCCTAACGTGATTCTAATGCACTTCTAACCAAACTAAAAACGTAGTTACCAACCCAATAACAATAACTGCATAAACAAGAGTTAATATCTCAAAAACATGCCAACAAAAAGAGCGTTCAGACAATATAACTATCATAGCAGTGTCTAAGATAATGCAATAAAACTCAACAAAAGCGTCCATGAGACAACACAATCGAAAATGAAGTATGTGTTAGCTAAGGTGAATTAAGGAATTCTCAAATCGTGGAAAAAAATTGTTAGCAACTTTGTTAAAGTTATCTGGGTAACACAAATCCATCGTGATATAGTGTCTCATGACACAGTACGATAAGATCTTTAAGATAAGATAAGGTTTAATGCAATTTTTAAGACACCAGACAGGGCACACACAATAACCTTTTTCTGATGGGTCTAAAGGCACGGAAAGAGACAGTAAGAATACCAGCTCCGGGAGAAAGATAAATATGACCTTCTTTGAGAAAAAGTGCACGAATAGCATCTCTACGCCTAGTACAGTCTGAGGTAAGGAGAAAACTCTTTTAGGCAAGAGATGGAGAGGGGGGAGGGGGGGGGGTGGTTGAACAGAGCTTTCACCAGTGTGACTAAGACAACTTGCATTACCCACATTACCCACAGGGAAGCAAGAATCTTCAAAGAAGGTCTTTATAAGAACATTCTTTTCACCAACTTCTCCAGTGGTCGCAAGTTTGTGACCGTCGATTCCCACTGGAAAGACTTGGTGGATGGCTGTTACAGTTATCCTAAAGCTCTTTACTGTATCGATACACTTACCCAGGACAGACTGGGACACTGAATACGGGGAAACAGATCAAATCTGACACTGGATTTGGGGTAATCTGGGAGAAGACATCCCCAAAATAGGGGGTCCCAGACTCCTCAAAAAGACCTTGTTACACCAAGGATTGTCCACCAATCCAGCAATTGGTGGACAGAGGCCACACAGTAAAATAAAGTGCTCTGGGATTGTGGTGCAGTTTGCTGGAGCCCAGGGATGAGAGACATCTCTGACTGGAAGCTCGTACGGGAAGCCAGCAATAAGTTTGAGCAGAGCAGAGCAGAACCGCAGTTAGCCAGTCCAAATGAGTGCTACCAGTCGTACATTTTCCTGCTTTGTACCCTCGGTACTAACACGAATGGTGGAAAGGAGTAACCCACATAGGGAGTCCTTTTGATTGTGAATGCGAAGATTCCCGTACTTGCTGGTAAGGAGTCCGAGTACAAATAATTGGTAGCAGGATCGAACAGAACTATGTCTGGAAGGCCGAATGTATGAAGATATCCTACCATGTAATACATATGCACAGCATAACATTAGGCTACCTTCGTGGTGGGTAAGGAGCCTAGGGTGAAAACACATCTACCCAAGGGAATGACGCCCCAATAACCAGCACACTGGGTGCTCTAGGGACTAAAGCCACTCTCCACAAGAGTGGGAAACTCTTGTCGATAGAAAATCTACTCTGTACTTAGTACAAACTCAATGCAGACTGCCCTATGAGTCAGACCAAAGTTTTTCCCTGGGCCTAAGGCCACTTCATCCTACCTAAGATGACTGGAAAAGCTTGTACAAAAGTCAAACCAGCTTGAAAACCTTCACGGTTGTAGCTGCTAGGTAGAAATTGCTAGAAAAAGGGTGAAATTTCAACAAGAAATTCTCCTCCAGCTCCAGCGATGTAATGTCTAGCAACGCACTGAGAAAATGTGAGGTTAGAGGTACACTGAAAGTTAGTGCTGGGTTGGTAACTACATTTTTAGTCTAGTTAATCAAAAATGTGTTAGAATCACATTAGGGACTAGATTGCATATTTATAGCATGGAAAATAAGATATAACTTGAAGTAAATCTGATCATTCCGTCGCAAAGAGGATCTTCTTGGTGTAGATGTGACTATCACATGTGAGACTTAATGGGTCGTTGAGTGGTTCAACCATAGTACGGTTGACAAGTGCACTGACTTTTCCTCCAGTTCCACTCACACAAACTTAACCTGAGACCGTCCATCGGAGATGGATGTTGCGCCCATTGGGTGCCTTTCTGGGCCATTTCTGCTTTCCCTTACCTTCAATGGTTCAGGGCAGTTTTTTTCACCAAGGAGTAATATGATATGCACATCATCTCTTGGTTCTGGAATCAAATCGGAAATATCCCTGAGATGGCGATACCTTTGGCAAATGCCTGGTGATGGTATCTCTTTTCTATCTCCAGGCATGTACTTGTTTTCTATGACTGTCGGCAGTTTCTCCTTATGTCCAGCCATTTATTCAACAACAATGCTATTGGCTCGTCTACCTTTGGCGATGATGCGACAACCACCGTAAGTTGACAATTGGTATTGGTGTTCAGGGCCCTAAATGTTCAAACTGAGGGTTTCCTAAGCATGCATTTGACTAAGCATGCACCTGACTGATCGTTGAGGACAACATATCTATATGTCCAGGTTGATGGGTGCCTTTCATGATATATTTTTACCTGTACAATCTTTCAACAGGAATGAGCTGTAGCACAAGTGAAAACTTTGTGCATTTGATGCTAGCTTCTTCTGGCTGAAGTGTCTCTGACTGATTGATTTCTTCTTAGTTGTTTGCTTTGTTTTCATTGATGTGCATAACATGCATGGGTGGTACCTCACATTTCTTACATTTTCGGCTTGTGTAAAAGGTTAATCTTGTGTTACAGATGTGGGTAGAATCACCTTGAGACATGAGTTTCAAATGTAAGAAATGTGATGGTATCACCCATGCATCAGTGATGAACATCAATGAAAACAAAGCAAAATTTCTTACATTCGTGGCTCGTGTAAAAGGTTAGGCTTGTGTTACAGATGTGGGAAGAATCACCTTGTGACACAAGTCTAAAATGTAAGAAATGTGATGTTATCACCCATGCATCCTTGATGCACACCAGTGCAAACAAGGTAAAATTACTTACATTTGTGGCTTGTGTAAAAGGTTAGGCTTGTGTTACAGATGTGGGAAGAATCACCTTGTGACACAAGTCTCAAATGTAAGAAATTTGATGGTATCACCCATGCATCTTTGATGCACATCAATGAAAACTGAGTAAAGAACCAAAATTGACAAGAAATCAATCAGTCAGAGACAGCTCAGCCATAAGAAGCTTTCATTAAATGCACTAAGCTATTTACCTGTGCGACAGCTAGTTCAAATTGTACTGGTGAAAATATATCATGAAAGGGACCCATCAACCAGGACATATGGATATGTTGTCCTCAACGATCAATCAAAGGCATGCTTAGGAGACCAATCAATACCAAGTGTCAAGTTGCAGTGGTCATCACATCATCTCCACAGGTAGACAAGCCAATGAAATTAGTGTTGAATCATTGGCTGGATAGAAGGAGAAACTACCTACAGGAAAAGAAAACAAATACATACCTGGAGACAGAAAAGAGATACCATCACCAGACATTTGCCACAGGTATCGTTATCTCAGGGGTATCTCAGATTTGATTCCAGAACCAACAGATAATGTGTATATCATAATACTCCTTGGAAAAAACTGCCCTAAACCGTTAAAGGTAAGAGAAACAAAAATGGCCAGAGAGGCTTCCCATGGGCACAACATTCCGATCTGGAATGGATGTTCACAGGTCAAATTTGGATGAGTGGAACTGTAGGAGAAGTCAGTGCATCTGCAACTGTGCTATGGTTGAACCACTTAACAACCCACTAAGTCTCACATGTGATAGTCACATCTACACCAAAGAGATCCGTATTTCCCGATGTAATGATGACAGTTATGTTGAAATATTAGATGATTAGAGAAAAGCCAAGTCTGTCAAAGACCAATGCTTCATCAAAATCATTTAAAAAGGTGCCCACACC
Organism: Chiridota heheva; assembly: GCA_020152595.1. Taxonomy (NCBI): domain Eukaryota; kingdom Metazoa; phylum Echinodermata; class Holothuroidea; order Apodida; family Chiridotidae; genus Chiridota; species Chiridota heheva. The sequence goes on from JAIGNY010001319.1 coordinate 9,146, forward strand.
AATACACTTTGGAAATTGGGGGTTCCCTCTCCCATTCAGAAAAAAAAAATAATGACTACCCAACAATCATTCTCAAGCAAAAAGTCACCTGAAGAAGATTTTTTTCCTATAGATCCTATTAGGTGTCCTAAACTTCTCCCAAATGTGAAGCATGAGGAACGCTCAAGGATGGGAATCAAACCCGATACTTTTCAAATTCAAGAAAGAAAGACTTCTTAACCACTGAGCCACTGCACCTCCTGTTAGAAACTCTTATCCAATGTCACACTCAATAATATTCAAACCCAAGCTGTCTTGAGTACTAATTCTTAGGCATTGTTGTAATTTTCAGTTAGGCTACTCACCAACTGTAAGTCCTAGTTTCCTTGTTTGTGAAACCGCAACTCTTTCAATAAGTCTCGAAACCGCTGGAATGGGTCCTGGGCTTCACAACCTTTCAACTAGGCGCAGTGCAATCCTTGGAGAGACTTAACTGAGGGTAGGCAAATGTGCATAAACTCCACAGTACAGTAAAGATGTGTCTTTTGTTGAGAAGAGTAGTAGTACACTATACATGTCAGGTTGATCACCACCCTTTCATTACTAATCTTACTCTATATTTTCAGTCTCTTTTGCATGTAAAAGAACTCAATAAGATTATTCAATTTGCTGGTCATGGATTAACACGATTCTTGAGCTGCAACCTGCAGTGATGAGAACAGTGAAAGTAATTAAAATTCATGCAGAGTGACATAGTCATTTGGCCACCCCTATACTGACAACAAAGGCTGTGAGTTGTGGAACAGGGCCTACAGTACATATCCGTAGGTGGATGGCAGTAGCATTTTCTGGCAAATTTTATTAAGGCTAACTACCATCAAATTACAGGTGTTTTCTTGATATTGATGTTTCCATGGTCTGTTTTGCCCATATTTACTATCTACATTGCCTCAAAATTTTATACCCTATATCTGCCAACTGAATTTTAGGCTTTTTGTCATTATTTGCAGTATGAAAATCCTCCCCCAGACATTGACTGTAATGAAAAGACTAAGGCAACTTTCTTCGTAAAAGATGGGGATAAAAGAGATCTGCAAGCTAATTACGAACACATTCTGGATAAATTTTGCAAGACATATAGTTTTCACTAGCACTTTCAAATTGGATGTAATCCGAGGCCTAGGAATCAGGGGAGGGGAAGGAAGCAGCATCATGAAAAGAGTTCACCTTCCTGGGTGAATACTTTCTTCCTGGTTGGAAAAAGTTATTAAAAAGTTGTTAAAACTAAAGAAAATAGAGGTAAAATAAAAGAAACATTTGCTTAAATTATACATATATATTGTGTAAAATTAAAGCAAATGTAAAAAAGTATCCAGAAATTGAAGAAAATTTACAAAAATAAAGGAAATTGAAAAAAGTCTCCTAAAAATGAAGGAAATTGCCCATATTTAAAGAAAATATCCTAAAAATGAAGAGTATTTCCTACAAATTGTAACAGATTTCCATATATTTATCATTAAATCATGTGATATGTGAGCCTACAATTCATCACTTTAGTTTACCTTGGTTTTTCGGGGTTTTTTTTGCCTTTTTTGTTTGTTTGAGTTGCAGGGGATACATACCCTCCTGCGTATTCAATTGAAAATTTAAATTTTGGAGCATTATTTCTCCTCCCCTACTATCCATACCAACTACCCCCACCCCAAATACCCCCCTCATCCCAACACCATTGAGGTTTCAACATGTACAGCTAATATACCATATTAAATATTGAAGCTTTATTCCTTCTCCACTCCCTCCATCCCACAAAGGGAGATCTGCTATATTGTGTCAAACAGTGCATACTGTAATGCCATAATTATTATTGACATAAGCTGTTGGTTTAGATTTGGTCCGATTCATATGTTTCCATTGGTTGCTGTATTTATGAAATTGTACAAAAAATATCATATTGTACTCTGATCTAAGCTGGTTGTTTTAGGAAATATGGGTAACAGATCAGGCCGTGTTGTTTGGTTTACTGTCTTGGGGTCTATTGGGTTAGTTGCAACAATGGGTTGGTTTCTGTGAAGAAAAACGTGTTCTGCAATATTGATTGCATAATGTTTAAGTGGAAGATACAAAAAAGGAGCTGGTGGTGTAAATAAAAGAGAAAGACAGTATATTTCTTTTCTCACTATCCTTATTTGATTAAGGTACCCACCATTTTGGGTTTTGGATCAATTTGTGGCCCTCGTCACGGTCAAATCCCAGGTGTATACATCACTGTTATCATTTTATTACTTGTTTTTTCTTATGATTTTTCCTTCAAATTTCAGAGATACTTTGCTTGATGACTGTGTCATAGCAGTTTGCAGCAAAGGTCAAGTTATGGAGAAAACAATGGTGACAGCTGCACTCATTTCGAAGGATGTTTTCGTTTCTCAGGAAAGTCCGGCAGTCCATAAGAAGAGTGGATCCAGTAAGATTTTACAATTAAATTTTGATAACTCATAAGTTTGTTTTAGTTGGATTTGTGCCTTTCCTATAGTTTTGTTTCAACCAGTTCATTTTTTCTTACTAAATGAAATATTGGGAGATGTTTTAAATCCTACCCGTAGGTGTAAGAGGTCCCATCTGTAATTGCTCATAGGTGTACCTACGTGAAAAATATGTGCCAACTTGCACTACCCTCTACAGCATAGGCTCTAAGGGCCTGGGTCTACAGAAAGAGCCAGGGTCATTTTAGAGACTCAAATTCCATTAAAATAAAATATCATAGATTATAAAAACAACATGTAAACAACATCAAATGTTATTATTCTTCGTGGGAAATTAATTTGAAATACAGGGGCCTCACTTGTTTATATTTTTTGATGTCCACATGGCCTCCTATGTCTTACATGGCATCACATGTCCCACATGTCATCCCACCCCATGTCGCACATGACATCCCATCTCATGCCCAATATATCATTCCACCATATGTCAAGCATGGCATTCCACCATATGTCCTACATGGCATTCCAAAATTATGCACCATATGACATCCGACATTAGGTCCCACATGGCATCCAACCCTAAGTCCCACAGGGCATCCAACCCTAAGTCCTACATGGCTTCCAACCTATGTCTCACATGGCATCACATCCTATGTCCCACATTATTTCCAATCATGTCCCACATGGCAACCACACCTATGTCCCATATGTCATCATTCACTGTGTCCCACATGACACCACATGACATCCGACCTTATGTCTCACATTGAATCCCACCATCTGCTTTAAATGGTATCACTTCCCATGTCCCAAAGACATCCCACTTTATGTCCCACATGGCATCACATACCATGTCCCACATGGCCTCCTACCCTGTATCCCACATGGTCTACAATTCTATGCCACACATGGCATTCCACCCTATACCACACTGTGTAACTCGTGGCATCCCACCACGTCTTTCAATACATCCCATGCCCCACATGGCATTCCACCAGGTGGCACACATGGCATCCCCTCCAATGTCCCACAATAAACCCAACCACCTGTCCCACATGACATCCCACCTTATGTCCTGCATCAGTGGCTTACCACCCGATGTCCCACATATTAGCCCACCTAATGTCTCACATTGGATCCCACCATGTCCGTTACTTGTACCTAATAGCATTCTACCATGTCCTACATGACATTCCATCAAATGTCCCACATTGGACCCCAACCTATGTCCCACATGACTTACCATTCCATGTTCTACATGGCATTCCACTATATGTCCCACATAGCATTCCACCATATCCCACATGGCATCCCACCCTATGTCCCACGTGGCATCCCATCCTATGTCCCACATTGGATCACACATGACATCCCTCCTTATGTCCCACATAGCATCCCAAGGCCAAGCAAGAAGACGGCAAATAATTACTATTACAGATGTAGGCCTATAGAATATGTATTTAAAAAAGGAAGCAGTAAAGGCAAAATATGCCACATTAGTTTGTGGTTTCTGTTTATGTACCATAGAGCATTTGGACCTGCTGTCCTATATTCCCCGATGTAGGGCTTTCTTCCTTCTTTCTAATTTGGTATATCTTGCCTTTTCTGCTTGCTTCACAAATTCCAAAAGCTAAACAAGAAAACCGCAAATAATCACAGATATAAACCCTCAATCTGATTATCATCCTCAATGTCGCACTAAATGTTAAACCACAGAATTAACACTGAATGACCAAACATATCTGTATCACATATACGTTGCGGTAGATCAAAAAATGAACAACAAACAGAGAGGGTAGATGAACTTAAGTTATTATTGAATCACTGAACTGCTCCATGGTACTAGAGCAGACAATATTTTCTTCCAGGTGATAAAATGGAATACATGAAGAATTTCAAGGAATGTGAGGATATAAAGTCACAGCTAGTCTGATCACTCCATGGTCTGATGTAGTTGCTTCAATAAAAATAAGATATTTTAGACCGATCTTCTTTATACATAATGACATAAAAATGCTAAATTTCTTCATCATTCATTTTTTTAAAGATAGACTTGCTTGATCACAGACATAATCCTTTAAGCAAAAACTATTGAAAGCATAAAAAGGAACAAAAACAGAAGGATAAAGTGTAACAATATCATACCTAGTAAATATCGCAGAGTTGCTTGTGGCAATGGAAGAAAGCACAATGGTTGTCAATGTGACAGGTGCATCGGTGCCGTGCGTAGATCGTGTGATGATGGTTGCTAAAGTAGCAGGTGTATTTGTAACAGATGCATGGATCGATGCGACTGACTGGTTGATGGACTGAATGTAAGAAAAATAAAACATCAAGCAATAAGATAATACACAAAATGGTAGAATATGTTCAAATGATAATAAATATAGTGCAGCAGTTCACAAATCAAAATGTGACAAGATACCATCAAAATTTTATTTCATATCATGAACTTTTGTTCTAGCCAAATGTATTGCAAAGTATACAGATAATTTACTTTTCTGCAAAATAATAAGTAGCTTGGTCTAATAAGATTTTGCGAAAAAGGAAAAATACCTACTGCTTAATACTCAATTGAACCATCTTTTATAAACCTGAGAAGGCTATAGCTTTTCTTTTTAATCTCAAAAAAAAAAAAAAAATCTTCCAAAAAATATGTCAGTCAGATTTCTTTGTGTGAGGGTCCAACTGTGAGAGATCATTCTGCAATTTTGAATAATATGTTTTCAAATTAATAGGCTCTATAGCAAGGATGATTACATTGTGGCTGCATATACCTAATAGCTTCATCCAGAAAACATCATCAGAATCATTTAAGACTTTCTAGCGTAATGACATTTCTTTGGCAACTGAGAGTTTACATTTACCTGGAGAACTTTTTCAACTTGATTTTGAAAAGGCTTTTAATTCTGTTGATCATGGTTCATTTTGAGATGTACTTTCCTGTTTTGGTTTTGGTCCAAATATTATTAAATGGTGTAAACTATCATAATGGGATAATTTCTCCTATGTTATATGCTGGTTAACCCACAAAAAATAAGTATTTTGAGAGGTTGCAGACAAGGAGATCCTATTTCTCTGTATTCATTTATTTTATGAGCCGAAATATAAGGAATGTTTATTAGAAATGATAGAAGTATTAGAGGTGTGAAGATTTGCAACAAACAATTTAAGTTCACACAGTATGCCAATGATACTTGACTGATACTTGATTGTTCTTATAATTCCCTTGGTTCTGTTGGAAAAAGTTTGAATTTATTTTCCAGAATTTCATGTTTAAAAATTTATTTTGATAAAAGCTCTTTATTCTGGATCAAAAGTATGAAAGGTTCTAACATCATGTTTAAGAATTTTGAGAACTTATAATGGAAATTTTTCTGGTAAGTTCAAATTTCTTGGACTGATTTTTTCAACAAATATTGATGAAATGTTGAATTTAAATTATGAACAAGCTCTGCTTGCTATTGAAAAGAAAATTTCTATCTGAAGGAAACAGTCACTGAAAAAAAGTACTATTGTTAAATCTATCTTTATTCTCAAGTTAAATTACTTCTTTGCTTCTCTTTCCAACTCACAAGATAACCTGGTTAATGAAATCAAATCATCATATTTTGAATATATATGGAATGACTAAAAGGATATGTAGATTACAAATTAGTCACAATTATAAGCATGGTGGCCACAAAATAATTCAAATTAAACCATTTATATATGCTTCAAAACTCTTGTGGTTGAGTTTGTTTGTTTGTTTGATGAGGATTTAACGGCACCACGACAACGAGGGTCAAATTGTGACTGAGAGGTCAGATCATTCTAGAGGTAGGAAGGAAAGGAAACAGGGGGAGAATGAGAACAATTTAAGAACAAAAAGTCAGAAAGCTGTTATCGAGAGATAAGGTGCATAGTTGAAACAAAACAAAGTAGAAAGAGGGGGGTTGAAGACGCTACAGTATTAGCAAATGTGGTAAGAAGGAATGGCACTAAATGTTTGAGTATTTTGTAAAAAACACTGGGTCACTTTTTATCATTTAGTTATTTCTAGAACTTCTATTAAGTTTTAGTAAGATGTTATGGATGCCTCGAAGTTACCCATTTACAACATTGACATTGATAACAAGAGAAAAATTGTTTGTATTAGTTTTTAAGCTTGCACGGTAACCGGTCTTATAACTAAATCTGGTTTTTCTGAACCACTGTTTAATGGTTTTGCATATAGAAAGAAAAGAAAAAATGGAAATAACCAAGTCACAAAATTTTATTGAAAAAGTGTTTGAAAAATGACCAGAATATCGTCAAATATATTGTGATTTTAATACTTAAATCTTGTTTGTATTTTTCCATGATATTAAATGTATAGATACACGAAAGAAATAAACATATGCAAGTGAAAATGAGAAATTCAATTCAATATTCGCGTACGAGAATAGAATAGTGAAAACTGCCCGGAGGAGTATCAGCGTATGTCTAGCGTATTTTCTTTACCTGTTGCATTTTGTTCTTTCTTCTAACTAAATATTTTACCAAGATTTAAGTAACTAACAGTGTTTATTGAACTCTCATAATCATTCCCCACCCCTCACTCCCCACTCAAACTGATTCAAGTATTTATTATTTATCAATTAAACTTACTTCAGTATCAAATGGTCCCAAAAAATTATCAGCGGCAATTAAATCCACCTGTACCTAAAGCATGTAGTGATAATTGATACCATGATTTAGGATACCACAGCCTCACACAACACACTGTATGGGGGAGCTGGGCACAATATTAATTTTCTTGCTAGACTTCATTCATTTGATAAGAGGGATTTTAACACTGAAATTTTGTGGATCAAGGTATTCAAACTTAAACATTACCGCCCCCCAATACTACTACTTCTACTACTACTACTACTACTAATAATAAACTTACCTTCCTAGGGCATCATCTACATCCCCTTTGTTGGCTTCTTACACCTCATACATCCCAGGCAGCTCAATGGAATCAACTTATCTGCTGGGTAGGCAAAGCGCTGCTTGAAAAAAAAAAAAAAAATCATCCTCAAAAGAAATATAAAGAACAGCAAATGGCATGCTCTCCTGATATGAAGAATCAAATATTTATAAAGCCATAAACACCATTCAGATATATAAAATAGAACCTATTAACATACTAGCATGTTCACAACAATCAACAATCATAGCAAAACAGACAAATTATGCTTACTTCAGTAACCATACATATGCTGCTTAGATTATAGTTACCATATGTATGCTGCTTAGATTATAGTAACCATACGTATGCAGCTTAGATTATAGTTACCATACGTATGCTGCTTAGATTATAGTTACCATACATATGCTGCTTAGATTATAGTTACCGTACATATGCTGCTTAGATTAGTTACCATACATATGCTGCTTAGATTATACAGTAGTTACCATACATATGCTGCTTAGATTGTAGTAACCATACGTATGCTGCTTAGATAATAGTTACCATACGTATGCAGCTTAGATTATAGTTACCATACATATGCTGCTTAAATTATAGTTACCATACATATGCTGCTTAGATTATAGTTACCATACATATGCTGCTTTGATTATAGTTACCATACATATGCTGCTTAGATAACAGTAACCATACGTATGCTGCTTAGATTATAGTTACCATACATATGCTGCTTATAGTTACCATACATATGCTGCTTAAATTATAGTTACCATACATATGCTGCTTAGATTATAGTTACCATACATATGCTGCTTTGATTAGAGTTACCATACATATGCTGCTTAGATAACAGTAACCATACGTATGCTGCTTAGATTATAGTTACCATACATATGCTGCTTATAGTTACCATACATATGCTGCTTCAATTATAGTTACCATACATATGCTGCTTCAATTATAGTTACCATACATATGCTGCTTAGATTATAGTTACCATACATATGCTGCTTTGATTAGAGTTACCATACAAATGCTGCTTAGATAACAGTAACCATTCGTATGCTGCTTAGATTATACTTACCATACATATGCTGCTTAGATTATAGTTACCATACATATCCTGCTTAGATTATAGTAACCAAACATATGCAGCTTAAATTATAGTTAAAATGTAGTTACCATACATATGCTGCTTAGATTATAGTTACGAAAAATATGCTGGTTATATAAGTTACCGTATGTTGCTTACTTTAGTTACTGTACGTATGCTGCTTACTTTAGTTACCATATGTATGCTGCTACTTAACTTACCATACCTATGCTGCTTAAGTGACATGAATGTACGTATGATGCCATAGCTATATAAAAGTTGTTTGCTGCTTACTATAATCACCATACGTATGCTGCTTACTTCAGTTACCACACATATGCTGCTTACTTAAGTTATCGTACGTATGCTGCTTACTTAAGTTACCGTACTTATGCTGCTTACTTAAGTTATCGTACGTATGCTGCTTACTTAAGTTACCGTACTTATGCTGCTTACTTAAGTTACCGTATGTATTATGCTTACTTAAGTTACCGTACCTATGCTGCTTACTTAAGTTACTGTACATATGCTGCTTACTTTAGTTACCGTATCTATTATGCTTACTTAAATTACTATACGTATTATGCTTACTTACTTATGCTGTCCACTTAAGTTACCGTACGTATACTGCTTACTTAAGTTTACCCTACGTATGCTGCTTACATAAGTTACCGTACGTATACTGCTTACTTAAGTTACCGTACGTATTATGCTTACTTAAGTAACCGTAAGTATTAGGCTTACTTAAGTTACTGTATGTATATCATCATCATCATCATCATCATATCGAGCGTACTCGGGCACTGCCGACAAAGATTCTCCACTGCTTGCGATCATCCATGGCACCTGGCAGGACATCTCTTTCAATTCCAGTGTCCTTCTCAAGAACATCAATGTAGGTTATTGCTGGCCCACCACGACTTCTTTTTCCATGTTTTGGGTCCCAGAGAAATATCTGATTTATGACTTCATCTCTGCTCCTCCAACAGTGGCCAGCAAATTTAAGGCGCCTTGCCTGGATGACTTCAGAAATAGGCTGTAAGTTTCCATAAAGTTGGCTGTTTGGGAGGTGCTGTTGCCATGACACACTAAGGGCAAATCTCAGCAATTTTGTGTACGTACCATCCAGTCTCCTTGAAAGTGCATTTGTCATAGTCCATCCCTCAGATCCATACAGCAGCACACTTTCAACAGCTGCCTTGAAGAAATTGATTTTGAGATCTCTGGAGAGATCACTACGCCATATGTTGCTCAGCTTGGAACAGGCAGTCCATGCTTTTCCAATTCGGACATCTATGTCTTTCTTGGTGGAGTCTACCCACGAACCAAGATACTGAAAATTGGTGACTTGCTTTAAAGTGGTACCGTTAATGTCCTTGAGGCTAGCTTGTGGATGGTTGTACATCATGTACTCAGTCTTTTGACTATTTATTGTCAAACCAACCTCTTTGGCAGCCTGTTCAACTCTGTGTAATAGATGTTCAGCATCAGCAATGTTGTCTGACAGCAGCGCAATGTCATCTGCAAAATCAGAGTCAGTTAATGTTGTAGATGGGTGGCGTCTGCTCTGCCGTTGCTTTAAGGTGAAACCCAGGTGTTCATGGTTCTTCATAGCTTTCCTCGTATGTATATGCTGCTTACTTAAGTTACCATACATATGCTGCTTACTTTAATTACCATATTTATATGCTTACTTAACTTACTGTACGTATGCTGCTTACATAAGTTACCCTACGTATGCTGCTTACTTAATATGCCATACTTATGCAGCTTACTCAAGTTATCGTACATATGATGCCTACTTTCGTTACCGTACATTTGCTGCTTACTTTAGTTACCGTACAAATGCTGCTAACTTTAGTTACTGTATGTATTATGCTTACTTAAGTTACTGTACGTATGCTGCTAAATTAAGTTACTGTACGTATTCTGCTTACTTAAGTTACCATACTTATGCTGCTTACTAAAGTTACCTTATGTATTATGCTTATTTAAGTTACTGTAAGTATTATGCTTACTTAAATTACGGTATGTATCATGCTTACTTAAGTTACCATATGTATGCTTCTTACTTTAGTTACCATATTTATTATGCTTACTTAAGTTATCGTTCGTATGATGCTTACTTAAATTACTGTACCTTTGCTGCTTACTTAAGTTTAATGCACGTATGTATGCTTTACCGTTAATGTAGGTACCGTACATATGCTGCTTACTTAAGTTACCGTACGTATGCTGCTTACTTTAGTTATTGTGCGTATGCTGCTTACTTTAGTTTCCGTATGTACAGTATGCTGCTTACTTAAGTTACCGCACGTATGCTGCTTACTTTAGTTTCCGTACATATGCTGCTTACATAAGTTACCGTGCGTATGCTGCTTACTTTAGTTATTGTGCGTATGCTGCTTACTTTAGTTTCCGTACGTATGCTGCTCACTTAAGTTACCGTACGTATGCTGCTTACTCAAGTTATCATACGTATGCTGCTTACTTTAGTTACCGTACGAATGCCGGTTACTTAAGTTTCTGTATATATGATGCTTACTTAAGCTACTGTAAGATATTCCTGATCTGTTCTTTGTTTGCATCATTTTCACATGTCTGTCACATGTACATCAGTTGTTGGACTTTATCTACTTACGTTACATATTTAGATACTTTAGTCCAATAAGTAAAGCAGGGTTAATTATGGGATCTTTGATATCCGATTACCTTGAAGTGTCATCATTAGTTTGATTTACATAGTATGGTAATTTCCTTCAATCAGATGGTTAGATCTGATCAGGTGTTCAGGTCTATCCAATCAGGATAGTTGTTTACTTGGAAGTGTGTACGATTTATCAACGTTGAGTCAGTCTCATCCGTGCGATTGTTCTGCGAAGTCCTGTGTTGTGGTTTCTCTTACTTATTACGTATCATCTGTTGTATTTCCCTTTTAAAGGAACTGTCAATTTGTAAACATCTTGTAAAAACTATTGGAACTTAAAACATGTTGAGGATTTAATAAACTTACGACCAGAAATTGAAAAATCTTTCTCTGATGTTTCATTTTATCCGCTGAGTGCAGTTTGTGTTGACTTTGTTACACAATTTAGCCTAGTGTCATCAACCGTAAGATTAGAACTATCTTACATCAGTGGCAGTGATGGGATAGTCAAAATCTTACGGTTTATAATGCTAGGCTTAATTGTATAACAAAGTGCACACAAACTGCACTCAGTGGATAAAATGAAACATCAGAGAAAGATTCTTCAATTTCTGGTCGTAAGTTTATTAAATCCTCAACATGCTTTAAGTTCCAATGGTTTTTACAAATGATTGACAGTTCTTTGAAAAGAAAAGAAAACAGACGATACAAAATAAATAAGAGAAACCACAACACAGGACTTCACAGAACAACTGCACTGACGAGACTGACTCAAAGTGGATAGATCATACGCACTTCCAAGTAAACAACTATCCTGATTGGATAGACCTGAACACCTGATCAGATCTAACCATCTGATTGGAGGAAAGTACCATACTATGTAAATCAAACTAATGGTGTCACTTCAAGGTGATTGATGTCAAAGGTCTCATGATTAACCCTACTTTACCTATTGGACTAAAGTATCTAAATATGTAAATGTATGTAGATGAAGTCTAACAACTGATTTTCCTGAGTCAGACATGTGAAAATTATGCAAACAAAGAATAAATATCCATAGCCTAACGTCATCAATTCTTAGACGTACATTCGTGACGTAAATAACTCGAGAAACTTCGGTAACTATGATTTGGTAAATTTGGAACTACGACTATAACACCAATTCATATAACTTAAATACAACTTCAACTCATAAACAATCATAACAATGAAACTCAGCCTAATAGAATAAATCCTCATCAACGATAAAACATTGAATACCTCAAGGTATACGATCTGTACACCAAAAATTTCAAAATATATGATTTATAAATATCCGTTCGGAACACATCAAAATCAAGACTCTTACATTCAAGATTCTTACATTACTGTGCATATGCTACATACTTAAGCTACCCTACGTATGCTGTTTACTTAAGTCAACCTACGTACGCTGCTTACTTTAGTTAGTGTGTGTATGCTGCTTCCGTATTATATTTACTTAACAATACGAATGCTGCTTACGTAAGTTACCCTACATATGCTGCTTACTTTAGTTACCGTATTTATTATGCTTACTTAAGTTACCGTACATATATGCTTACTTAAGTTACGGTACGTATCATGCTCACTTAAGCTACCGTACATATGCTGCTTACTTTAGTTACCGTACAAATGCTGCTTACTTTAGTTACTGTATGTATTATGCTTACTTAAGTTACTACGCTGCTTACTTAAGTTACTGTACGTATGCTGCTTACTTCAGTTACCACACTTATGCTGCTTACCAAAGTTAACGTATGTGTTATTGCTTACTTCAGTTACCACACTTATGCTGCTTACCAAAGTTAACGTATGTGTTATGCTTACTTAAGTTACCATACGTTTGCTGCTTACTTAAGTTGTCGTACGTATGCTGCTTACTTAAGTTACCGTATGTATACTTCTTACTTAAGTTACTGTACATATACTGCTTACTTAAGTTACCATACGTATTATGCTTAAGTTACCATACGTATGTTGCTTATTTGACTTACCTACGATACTGCTTACTTAAGTTATCGTACAAATGCTGCTTACTTTAGTTACCATATTTATTATGCTTACTTAAGATACCGAACAAAGTTTGCTTACTTAAGTTACTGTACGTATATGCTGCTTACTTAAGTTACCGTACATATGCTGCTTACTTTAGTTACTGTACATATGCTGCTTATTTTAGTTACCATTATTATTATACTCACTTATGTTACCGTACGTATTATGCTTACTTAAGTTACCGTACATATTATGCTTACTTAAGTTACTGTACGTATATGCTGCTTACTTAAGTTACCGCACCTTTGCTGCTTACTTTAGTTACCGTACATATGCTGCTTATTTTAGTTACCATATTTATTATGCATACTTAAGTTACCGTACATAAGCTGCTTACCTAAATTACCGTACGTATTATGCTTACTTAGGTTACCGTACGTATGCTGCTTACTTAAGTTACCGTACGTATGCTGCTTACTTAAGTTACCATACTTATGCTGCTTACTAGAGTTACGGTATGTATTATGCTTACAAAAGTTACCATACGTTTGCTGCTTACCTAAATTATTGTACGTATGCTACTAACTTAAGTTACCGTATTAAGTTACCGTATGTATACTCCTTACTTAAGTTACCGTACGTATGCTGCTTACGTAAGTTACCGTACTTATCCTGCTTACCCAAGTTACCGTATGTATTATGCTTACTAAAGAGACTATACGTTTGCTGCTTACTTAAGTTATCGTACGTATGCTGCTTACATAGGTTACCGTACGTTAACTGCTTACTTAAGTTACCGAACGTATTATGCTTACTTAAGTTACAGTAACTATTATGCTTACTTAAGTTACGGTACGTATTATGCTTACCTAATTTACTGTACGTATATGCTGCTTACTTAAGTTACCGTATGTATCATGCTTACTTAAGTTACCATACGTTTGCTGCTTACTTAAGTTACTGTACGTATATGCTGCTTACTTAATTTACCATATATATGCTGATTACTTTAGTTACCGTACATATGCTGCTTACTTTAATTACCATATTTATTATGCTTACTTAAGTTTACGTACGTATTACGCTTACATAAGTTACCGTATGGATTATGCTTACTTAAGTTACGGTACGTATCATGCTTACTTAAGTTACTGTACGTATATGCTGCTTACTTGAGTTACCATCTATATGCTGCTTACTTTAGTTACCGTACATATGCTGCTTACTTTAATTACCATATTTATTATGCTTACTTAAATTACCGTACAGATTATGCTTACTCAAGTTACCGTATGTATTATGCTTACTTTAGTTACTCTACATATACTGCTTACTTAAGTTACCATACGTATTATGCTTAAGTTACCGTACGTATGTTGCTTACTTAAGTTACCATACGTATACTGCTTACTTAAGTTACCGTACATATGCTGCTTATTTTAGTTTATATATATATGCTTACTTTAGTTAACGTACATATATGCTTACTTTAATTACCATATTTATTAGGCTTACTTAAAGTTACTGTATGTATTATGCTTACCTAAGTTACCATGTATTATGCTTACTTAGTTACGTTGTACATATCATGCTTACTCAAGTTACCATTCATATGCTTCTTACTGTAGTTACCATATATCTATTATGCTTACTTAAGTTATCGACGTATGATGCTTACTTAAATCACTGTACGCTTTGCTTACTTAAGTTACCAGTATGTATCATGCTTACTTAAATTACCATATGTATGCTTGTTACTTTAGTTACCATATTTATTATGCTTACTTAAGTTATTGACATATGATGCTTACTTGAATTACTGTACGTTTGCTGCTTACTTAAGTTACCGTACGTATGTATGCTTACTTAAGTTATTGTATATATGCACCTTAAGTTACCGTATATATGCTGCTTACTTGTTGCCATACGTTATATGCTTACTTAAGTTATTGTACGTATGCTGCTTACTTTAGTTACCGTGTGTATACTGCTTACTTTAGTTACCGTACATATACTGCTTTAAAAAGTTACCATACGTATTATGCTTAAGTTACCGTACGTATGTTGCTTACTTAAATTACCGTACGTATACTTCTTACTTAAGTTACCGTACATTACTGCTTACTTTAGTTACCATATTTATGCTTACTTAAGTTAACGTACGTATTTTGCTTAATTAAGTTACTGTACGTATATGCTGCTTACTTAATTTACTATATATATGCTGCTTACTTTAGTTACCGTACATATGCTGCTTACTTTAATTACCATATTTATTATGCTTACTTAAGTTTACGTACGTATTACGCTTACATAAGTTACCGTATGGATTATGCTTTACTTTAGTTACGGTACATATCATGCTTATTTAAGTTTATACCGTATATGCTGCTTATTAAGTTACCATATATATGTTGCTTACTTTAATTACCATATTTATTATGCTTACTTAAATTACCGTACAGATTATGCTTACTTAAGTTACCGAATGTATTATGCTTACTTTAGTTACTCTATATTTATATGCTTACTTAAGTTACCATACGTATATGCTTAAGTTACTGTACGTATGTTGCTTACTTAAGTTACCATATATACTGCTTACTTAAGTTACCGTACATATGCTGCTTACTTTACTTTAGTTACTATATATTATGCTTACTTTAGTTACTGTACATATGCTGCTAACTTTAATTACTATATTTATTAGGCTTACTCAAGTTACTGTACATATTATGCTGCTTACTTAAGTTAACGTATGTATTATGCTTACTTAAGTTACTGTACATTATCATGCTTACTTAAGTTACCATATGTATGCTTCTTACTTTAGTTACCATATCTATTATGCTTACTTAAGTTATCGACGTATGATGCTTACTTAAATTACTGTACGCTTGCTGCTTACTCAAGTTACGTACGATATGCTTACTTAGTTACCATATGTTATGCTTGTTACTTTAGTTACCATATCTATTAGGCTTACTTAAGTTATTGACGTATGATGCTTACTTGAATTACCATACGTTTGCTGCTTACTAAAGTTACGTACGTATGTATGTTTACTTAAGTTACCATACGTAATGCGTAATGCATCTTAAGGTACCGTGACGTATGCTGCTTACTTAAGTTGCCATACGTATGCTGCTTACTTAGGTTTAGTTATTGTACGTATGCTGCTTACTTAAGTTACGCGTGTGTATATGCTTACTTTAGTTACCGTATGCATATACTGCTTACTTTAGTTACCGTAGATATGCTGCTTACTTTAATTACCATATTTATTATGCTTACTTTAGTTACTACATATATTATGCTTACTTAAGTTACCGTACGTATTATGCTTAAGTTAAGTTACTGACGTATGTTGCTTACTTAAGTTACCATACGTATACTGCTTACTTAAGTTACTACATATGCTGCTTACTTTAGTTACTATATATATGCTGCTTACTTTAGTTACCGTACATATGCTGCTTACTTTAATTACCATATTTATTAGGCTTACTTAAGTTACTGTACGTATTATGCTTACCTAAGTTACCGTATGTATTATGCTTACTTAAGTTACGGTACGTATCATGCTTACTTAAGTTACCATTCATATGCTTCTTACTTTAGTTACCATATCTATTATGCTTACTTAAGTTATCGACGTATGATGCTTACTTAAATCACTGTACGTTTGCTGCTTACTTAATTACATACTTATCAGTTTACTTAAGTTACCATATGTATGCTTGTTACTTTAGTTACCATATTTATTATGCTTACTTAAGTTATTGACGTATGATGCTTACTTGAATTACTGTACGTTTGCTGCTTACTTAAGTTACCGTACGTATGTATGCTTACTTAAGTTAATGTACGTATGCACCTTAAGGTACCGTACGTATGCTGCTTACTTAAGTTGCCATACGTATGCTGCTTACTTAAGTTATTGTACGTATGCTGCTTACTTAAGTTACCGTGTGTATACTGCTTACTTTAGTTACCGTACATATACTGCTTAAAAAAGTTACCATACGTATTATGCTTAAGTTACCGTACGTATGTTGCTTACTTAAATTACCGTACGTATACTTCTTACTTAAGTTACCGTACATTACTGCTTACTTTAGTTACCATATTTATGCTTACTTAGGTTAACGTACGTATTTTGCTTAATTAAGTTACTGTACGTATATGCTGCTTACTTAATTTACCATATATATGCTGCTTACTTTAGTTACCGTACATATGCTGCTTACTTTAATTACCATATTTATTATGCTTACTTGAGTTTACGTACGTATTACGCTTACATAAGTTACCGTACGTATGTTGCTTACTTAAGGTACCATACGTATACTGCTTACTTAAGTTACCGTACATATGCTGCTTACTTTGGTTACTATATATATGTAGCTTACTTTAGTTACCGTACATATGCTGCTTACTTTAATTACTATATTTATTAGGCTTACTTAAGTTACTGTACGTATTATGCTGACTTAAGTTACCGTATGTATTATGCTTACTTAAGTTACTGTACGTATCATGCTTACTTAAGTTACCATATGTATGCTTCTTACTTTATTTACCATATCTATTATGCTTACTTAAGTTATCGTACGTATGATGCTTACCTAAATTACTGTACGCTTGCTGCTTACTTTAGTTACCAAATTTATCATGCTTACTTAGGTTACCATATGTATGCTTGTTACTTTAGTTACCATATCTATTATGCTTACTTAAGTTATTGACGTATGATGCTTACTTGAATTACTGTACGCTTGTTGCTTACTTAAGTTACCGTGACGTGTATGCTTACTTAAGTTAATG
The DNA here is from genome assembly GCA_020152595.1 of Chiridota heheva. Taxonomy (NCBI): domain Eukaryota; kingdom Metazoa; phylum Echinodermata; class Holothuroidea; order Apodida; family Chiridotidae; genus Chiridota; species Chiridota heheva. The sequence continues at coordinate 27,124 of JAIGNY010001319.1, forward strand.
TACATATGCACCTTAAGGTACCATACATATGCTGCTTACTTAGGTTGCCATACCTATGCTGCTTACTTAAGTTATTGTACACGATGTGCTTACTTAAGTTACCGTGTGTATACTGCTTACTTTAGTTACCGTACATATACTGCTTAAAAAAGTTACCATACGTATTATGCTTAAGTTACCGTACGTATGTTGCTTACTTAAATTACCGTACGTATACTGTTTACTTAAGTTACCGTACATTACTGCTTACTTTAGTTACCATTTTTATGCTTACTTAAGTTAACGTACGTATTATGCTTACTTAAGTTACTGTATGTATATGCTGCTTACTTAATTTACCATATATATGCTGCTTACTTTAGTTACCGTACATATGCTGCTTACTTTAATTACCATATTTATTATGCTTACTTAAGTTTACCTACGATTACGCTTTATTTGCTTACTTAGGTTAACGTACGTATTATGGATTATGCTTACTTACTTAGTTTCATACGTATTATACAAGTTACGTATCATGCTTACTTAAGTTACTGTACGTATATGCTGCTTACTTAAGTTACCATATATATGCTGCTTACTTTAGTTACCGTACATATGCTGCTTACTTTAATTACCTTTATTTTTATGCTTACTTAAATTACCGTACAGATTATGCTTACTTAAGTTACCGTATGTATTATGCTTACTTTAGTTACTCTACATATACTGCTTACTTAAGTTACCATACGTATTATGCTTAAGTTACCGTACGTATGTTGCTTACTTAAGTTACCATACGTATACTGCTTACTTAAGTTACCGTACATATGCTGCTTACTTTAGTTACTATATATATGCTGCTTACTTTAGTTACCGTATATATTATGCTTACTTTAATTACCATATTTATTAGGCCTACTTAAGTTACTGTACGTATTATGCTTACTTAAGTTACCGTATGTATTATGCTTACTTAAGTTACGGTATGTATCATGCTTACTTAAGTTACCATATGTATGCTTCTTACTTTAGTTACCATATCTATTATGCTTACTTAAGTTATCGACGTATGATGCTTACTTAAATTACTGTACGTTTGCTGCTTACTTAAGTTACGGTACGTATCATGCTTACTTAAGTTACCATATGTATGCTTGTTACTTTAGTTACCATATCTATTATGCTTACTTAAGTTATTGACGTATGATGCTTACTTGAATTACTGTACGTTTGCTGCTTACTTAAGTTACCGTACGTATGCTGCTTACTTAAGTTGCCATACGTATGCTGCTTACTTAAGTTATTGTACGTATGCTGCTTACTTAAGTTACCGTGTGTATACTGCTTACTTTAGTTACCGACATATACTGCTTAAAAAGTTACCATATGTATTATGCTTAAGTTACTGTACGATGTTGCTTACTTAAATTGTGACGATACTGCTTTACTTGTTACCGTATTACTGCTTACTTTAGTTACCATTTTATGCTTACTTAAGTTAACGTACATATTATGCTTACTTGTTAGTTTACGATATGCTGCATACTTAATTTACCATATATATGTTGCTTACTTTAGTTACCATACATATGCTGCTTAATTTAATTACCATATTTATTATGCTTACTTAAGTTTACGTGACGATACGCTTTACTTAATTACCATATGGATTATGCTTACTTTAGTTAACGGTACTTATCATGCTTACTTAAGTTACTGTACGTATATGCTGCTTACTTAAGTTACCATATACATGCTGCTTGCTTTAGTTACCGTACATATGCTGCTTACTTTAATTACCATATTTATTATGCTTACTTAAATTACCGTACAGATTATGCTTACTTAAGTTACCGTATGTATTATGCTTACTTTGGTTACTCTACATATACTGCTTACTTAAGTTACCATACGTATTATGCTTAAGTTACCGTACGTATGTTGCTTACTTAAGTTACAATACATATGCTTACTTAAGTTACCGTACATATGCTGCTTACTTTGGTTACCATATATATGCTGCTTACTTTAGTTACCGTACATATTATGCTTACTTACATGTGCTGCTTACTTAAGTTACGTGATTTATGCTGCTTATACTTAAGTTACTTGTACGATCATACTTACTTAGTTACTATATGTATGCTTCTTACTTTAGTTACCATATCTATTATGCTTACTTAAGTTATCGACATGATGCTTACTTTAAATTACTGTACGTTTGCTGCTTACTAAAGTTTTACCATACGTATCATGCTTACTTAAGTTACCATATGTAGGCTTGTTACTTTAGTTACCATATTTATCATGCTTACTTAAGTTATTGATATATGATGCTTACTTGAATTAATGTACAATTGCTGCTTACTTTAATTACCATATTTATGTATGCTTACTTAGTTAAATGTATCTGCTGCTTAAGGTACCGTGACATATATATGCTGCTTACTTAAGTTACCGTGACGATGCTGCTTACTTAAGTTACTGTAGGTAGTATGCTTACTTAAGTTACGGCACGTATATGCTTACTTGAGTTACCATATGTATGCTTCTTACTTTAGTTACCATAATTATTATGCTTATTTAAATTATCCTAGGTATGATGCTTACTTAAATTATTGTACTTTGCTGCTTACTTAAGTTACTGTACGTATGATGCTTACTTCGTTAATGCATTATGCTCTTAAGTTTACTTTATTTTAAGACATTTTACTTAAATTATTGTACCTTTGCTGCTTACTTAGTTACTGTATGTATGATGCTTACTTAAGTTACTGTATGTATTATGCTTACTTAAGTTACTGTACATATCATGCTTTACTTTAGTTACCATACAAATGCTTCTTACTTTAGTTACCATATCTATTATGCTTACTTAAGTTACTCACGTATGATGCTTACTTAAATTACTGTACGCTTGCTGCTTACTTAAGTTACGGTACGTATCATGCTTACTTAACTTACCATATGTATGCTTGTTTCTTTAGTTACCATATTTATTATGCTTACTAAAGTTATTGATATGATGCTTACTTTGAATTACTGTATGTTTGCTGCTTTTACTTTAAGTTACCTGCACGTGTATGCTTACTTAAGTTAATGTACGTATTATGCTTAACTTACCGTATTTATGCTGCTTACTTAAGTTACCGACGTATGCTGCTTACTTAAGTTACCGTGAGGTATTTATGCTTACTTAAGTTACGTATTAATTTACTTAAGTTACCATATGTAGGCTTGTTACTTTAGTTACCATATTTATCATGCTTACTTAAGTTATTGACGATGATGCTTACTTGAATTAATGTACAATTGCTGCTTACTTGTTACCGTCAGTATGTATGCTTACTTTTAATGCACGTATTGCTGCTTAAGTTACCGTGACGATGCTGCTTACTTAAGTTACCATGACGATGCTGCTTACTTGGTTACTGTAGGTAGTATGCTTACTTAAGTTACTGTACGTATATGCTTACTTGAGTTACCATATGTATGCTTCTTACTTTAGTTACCATAATTATTATGCTTATTTAAGTTATCCTACGTATGATGCTTACTTAAATTATTGTACTTTGCTGCTTACTTAAGTTACTGTACGTATGATGCTTACTTAAGTTAATGCACGTATGCTGCTTAAGTTATCGTACGTAAGACACTTACTTAAATTATTGTACCTTTGCTGCTTACTTAAGTTACTGTACGTATGATGCTTACTTAAGTTACCGTATGTATTATGCTTACTTAAGTTACGGTACATATCATGCTTACTTTAGTTACCATATGTATGCTTCTTACTTTAGTTACCATATCTATTATGCTTACTTAAGTTATCGAAGTATGATGCTTACTTAAATTACTGTACGTTTGCTGCTTACTTAAGTTACGGTACGTATCATGCTTACTTAACTTACCATATGTATGCTTGTTTCTTTAGTTACCATATTTATTATGCTTACTAAAGTTATTGACGTATGATGCTTACTTGAATTACTGTATGTTTGCTGCTTACTTAACTTACTGTACGTATGTATGCTTACTTAAGTTAATGTACGTATGCTGCTTAAGGTACCGTACGTATGCTGCTTAATTGTAATCGTGACGTATGCTGCTTACTTAAGTTACCGAGGGTATT
>JAIGNY010001320.1:0-29997 GCA_020152595.1 Chiridota heheva
ACTAGGTTTGTTGTGCTATACTAGGATTGTACCGCTATACTAGGATTGTATCGCTATATAATTGTACCGCTATACTAGGATTTTACTGCTATACAAGGATTGTACCGCTATACTAGGATTGTTGTGCTATACTAGGATTGTACCGCTTTACTAGGATTGTACCGCTATACTAGGATTGTACCGCTATACCAGGATTGTACCGCTATACTAGGATTGTACGTACTGCTACTTTAGGATTGTACCGCTACATTAGGAATGCACCGCTACATTAGGATTGCATCGCTACATTAGGATTGTACCACTATACTAGGATTGTTCCGCTATACTAGGATTGTACCGCTATACCAGGATTGTACCGCTATACCAGGATTGTACTGCTATACTAGGATTGTACTGCTATACTAGGATTGTACTACTGTACTAGGATTATTGTGCGATACTAGGATTGTACCACTATACTAGGATTGTACTGCTATACTAGGATTGTACCGCTATACCAGGATTGTACCGCTATACCAGGATTGTACCGCTATACCAGGATTGTACCGCTATACTAGGATTGTACTGCTATACTAGGTTTGTTGTGCTATACTAGGATTGTACCGCTATACTAGGATTGTATCGCTATACAATTGTACCGCTATACTAGGATTTTACTGCTATACAAGGATTGTACCGCTATACTAGGATTGTTGTGCTATACTAGGATTGTACCGCTTTACTAGGATTGTACCGCTATACTAGGATTGTACTGCTATACTAGGATTATACCACAATACTAGGATTTTACTGCTATATCATGATTTCATTCTGTGATGTATGCAGGAAGCAGAGGATTTGGGGGGTGAGTTTTTGCAAAAGAGCTCGGCAATGGAGTTGAAGAAGTTGAGGGAATTTCTGGGCAGGGACAAGAGTGGGACTTCATCTTTACCTGTGCTGTGTCACTCGCTAAACTATCTCCCACCATTGCAAAAGGATTCCTAGCCTCGATGTTGAGGGTGATACTTTCAATAGTCTCCCTGTCTAGGATCACATTGGTCAAGATCACTCCAGTGTTGGAGTCCAGAATGAGAAGACCCTCTGCAGTGCTGTTGAGGATGGAATAGATGATCTGATTGTTTTGGGGATTTTTGTCTTCGTCCAAGGCTTTAACCTGCCCAACAACAGTACCTGAGATGGAAAGAAAATGATTGATTAATTGATGTGACTTGTCAACAACACGTCATAGGATTAGTTCAGTGGTCAAGTAAGTTTATCTTATATGAAAGAGGACTTCAAAAGAAACAAAATGGTGAAAAAAGCATTCAAAAATATTATTCCGTTAAGGAGATAAGGAAGGGCCCCCTCACTTTTTTTCTGAACCTGTAACTTTTGTATGGTGATTTGTTGCATCTTAGCATGATTTTGTTATTTTCCCTCCACTTTACCCCCTCCCCTACTTTTGACTTTACCCCCACCACCTCTACCCTACGTTGAGTTTGTTTGTTTGATGAGGTCTTAACGGCACCACGACAACGAAGGTCAAATTGTGCCTGAGAGGTCAGATCATTTTAGAGGTAGTAAGGAAAGAGACCAGGGAAGAATGAGAGAAATTCAAGAACAAAAGCCAGAAAGCTGTGATCGAGAGAGGAGGTGCATGGGTAAAACTAAAAACAGAGTAGAGAGGGGGTGGAAGAGGAGGATTAAATATGGTTGTAGAGGATGCATGCTGAAGGAAGGAGACTATTTTATCTGGAGGATTTTTGGAAGAACTCAGCAATTGAGTTGTGGGAGCGAGAGAAGCTCTGGGAAGGTTGTACAGGGGCAAGCAAGGAGAGCGTGTTGGATTGTAAGGATGCAGTGGCAATTGTTACAGAGGGTTGGGGAACCAATAAGGAGGTGGGAGTGAGTGAGGTGGGTGTGACCAATTCTAAGACGGGTAATATGAGCGTTGTCGATCGAGAAAGGTTGTTAATGGTGGATTTGATCGGGATTGTGGACTGGATAACATGGAGTTTGTTATCAATTTGGAAGTTCCATAAGGTTTGCCAGCGGTCATGAACAAGAGAAGCGATAAAGCGGTTTGATGTCAGAGAGGGTTTTGGGAAAAGGGGAAGGGAGGAGGTTAAGGGCAAGCTTAGCGGCTGTATCAGCCCTGTCATTGCCAGGGATGCCAACATGGCTGGGTATCCAGAAGAAAGAACACTTTTCCTGCAGAGGGTGGGAGAAAAGAGTTTCGGAGGAGGAGGTGGCAGGTGAGGTTATCCCATTTAAGATTGAGTAATGAAGTAAGAACAGCCTTTGAGTCAGAGAAAATGGCAAAGTGACTAAGAGGAGAGTACTCAATAAAGTTGAGGGCGAGGAGAATGGCCTTAGCCTCGGCTGAAAAGATGGATGAGTGGTCAGGAAGTCTGCTACTGAGGGTGATGTCTTGGATGATGGCAGCAGCAGCTGTCTTGTTGCCTTCCTTGGAGCCATCAGTATAGATGGAGGTGTAATTTGAGAGTTGGTCTTTGATTTGGTTGTGGAGATTGATGAAGAGATTAGGGTGAGTTTGAGATTTGTTATAAGTGGAGAGGTCTAGGTGGACAGAAGGAAGGGGTGGCCCAAGGCGGAAAAGTGGGCCAGGAATAGGTGCCGAGTGGCGGGGTTGATGCCAAGTTGAAAGAGGTCTGATTTAATGCGTAAGCTGAAGGGGGCGATAGGGTTTTAGTCCTATCAAAGAGGGAGGAGAAATTGGGGTACCTAATGAGGTTGTAAACAGGGTTCTGGGTGTTGGTGAGGACTCTAAAAGCATAGGAGAGGCTAAGCTTTTTACATCTAAGTAGAAAGGGGTTCGTTGGCTTCAACATGAAGGCTAGTGATTGGGGAGGTCCTGTAGGCTCCTAGACAAAGCCTGAGGGCTTCATTTTTGGATGGTGTTAATGTGGTTGAGGTATGAGTTGTGAGCGACACAGTAAACAATATTGCCATAGTCAAGCAGCACGAATGGTGAGCCTGAAAATTTTGAGGAGAGCATAGCGGTTCGCTCCCCAAGTAGTGTTGGAGAGCAGTCGGAGGATGTTGAGGAGCTATTGCATTTTAGTTTCAGGTTGGTGATGTGTGGCTTGTAGGTGAGCTTGGGGTCTAGAGTTAGACCAAGGAACTTTGTGTTTTCAACTTTAGGGATGCGATTCCCATTGAGCACAAAGTTCGGGTTGGGGTGGAGGTTGTTGAAATGACAAAAGTGCATGCAGACTGTCTTGTCTTTGGAGAATCTAAAACCGTTATTGTTGCTCCAGACTTGCAGCTGATTGAGGCTGGTTTGAAGCCTATTTTCAACAATAGGAAAGCTAGGGGAGGAGTAGAAGATGGTGAAGTCATCCACGTAGAGGTACGTTTGATGCTGGGGCCAAGGTCATTCCCGATGTCATTAATGCTCAGGTTGAAGAGAGTGGGGAGAGGATGCTGCCTTGGGGGCGCCCTCTTCTTGGGAGTACGGCTTGGAGAGGGTGTGCCAATCTGAACTTGGAACTGCCTGGGTGAGAGGAAGTTTTGAATAAAGATGGGAGGTGGCCTCTGAGGCCAATGGTGTGAAGTTTCGGGTAATGCCGTATTTCCAAGTAGTGTCGAAAGCTTTCTCGAGGTCAAAAAATATGGCAATGAGGTGTTCCTTTTTGCAAAGGATTCCCGGATAAGCGGTGTCGGCGTAATTAACTGGTCAAAGGGTATTGCGGCGTTTTGGAAGCCGCTTTGGTGAGGAGAGGATTCTGTTGGTCTCGAGGAACCAGTTTAGTCTCTGATTAATGATCTTTTCCATAATTTTACAGAGACAGCAAGTAAAGGCGATGGGTCGGTAGCTGGTGGGGTCGGTGCTATCCTTCCCGGTTTAAGGACGGGGATGACAATAGCTGTCCTCCAGATAGGGGAAAGGAGTGTGAGGACCAAATGTGGTTGAAGATGGTGAGTAGGGTAGTGGTGGCTTTGATGGGAGGTGTTTCAGAAACTGATAGGGGATGTTATCTGGGCCCTTGGAGGTGCAGCCAGCGTCGCTGATGGCTTGGTTTAATTCAGAAAGGGTGAGAGGGGTGTTGTAGCTTTCGGAGTTGTCAGAGGAAAAGTGATTCTCCGGGCTTCATCCATGCAAGCTTTTGATTTTGAAAGCATTGGAGTAGTTGGTCGAGGCGAGATGTTGCTGAAAGAGGCGGCGAGGTGGTCAACGATGTCTTTTTTGCGGTGAGAAGGTCTCCATTCCAGAGAGATGGGAGATGGAAGATTTGCCTACTCTGCCGTGGAAGCTGTTAACCATTCTCCAAATCTTCTTAGTGGGGGTGTTGGTGGTGAGAGAAGAGATAAAGTTGTTCCAAGTGTTGGTTTTACTGTCCTTGATAGTGCGTCTGGCCTTGCACGGCTGATGCGAAAGAGGTTAAGGTTATGGGTGGTCGGGTTAGTTTTAAAGTTCCTGAGGGCTCTTTTCCTGTTCTTGATGGCGGTTTTGCAGTCATCTGAGAACCAGGGGTTGGGGATGATTTGGGGGTTTGGAGGTTTTGGGAATTGAGCAGGTGGCGATGTTGATAAGGATATTACTGAAGTTAGACATGGGATCCTCATCCTCGAGAAGATGGGGGAGGTGTGAGTCACAGAGGGTTTCAAAGGGACCAGTCAGCCTTGTCGAGGTTCCAGTTGGGGTGTGCTCAGTGGGGATTTGAAGATTGGAGTGTATAAGAAGAGGGTAATGATCACTACCACAGAGGTCAGCAGTGACTTTCCAACTAAAGTCAGGGAGGAGGTTAGGGGAACAGATAGACAGGTCAATACAGGTGAGAGAGCCTGTGGCAGGATGAAGGTAGGTCGGGAGTTAGTGTTCAGTAAGGACAGGCTGTGCTGACGGAGAGCGTTTTCGATGAACTTGCCTCTAGGGGTGGTGGTATTAGAGCCCCACAGAGGGTTGTGGCGTTGAAGTCACCAAGAAGGATGAAGGGGTGGGAAGCTGAGAGATGAGGTTGTTAAGGCTGGTTGGTTGAATGTTGGTGTTGGGAGGGAGATAGATATTGCAGAGAGTGAAAGTTTTGTGGAGGAGATAGAAATACAGATGGCCTGAAGGTCGGTGTGCACACGAACAGGGCTGTGTGGGATATCGTGTCTAACGAGAATGGAGACGCCACCACAGGCCCTGTCAGCATCCACTTGATGTTTGTGATAGCAAGCAAAGTTGTTAAGGGAGTAATGGTCCGTGGTTTTCAAGAAAGTTTCTTGTAGGCAGAAGGCGACCGGGTTGAAGGTGGAGGCCAGAAGGTCGATTTCTTCAGAATTGGCCTTAAGGCTCCTAATGTTCCATTGTATGATGTTGTGGGTGTTATTGTAATTGATTGTGGTGTATGCCATAAAGGAGGCGGGGGTTATCTGGAGGAAGATCTGCTGGGTCTGAGTTCGCTTGTTTTTTCTTTGGATTTGTTTCTTTGGGAGCGATTGTTTTGAAAATTGGATGAGAAGTATGATCGATGTGTTGATGTCGAACAATCCATACTCTCTTCAGTGTGGGTTTGGGAGGTGGGTTGTTTGTTGATTGGTTGTTTGTTGATAGGTTGTTTGTTGATTGGTTGTTTTTGGTTGGTTGTTTGCTGGTTGATTTGTTGGTTTGTTGGTTGTTTGCTTGGCTGGTTTTAGCTTGATGTATGAAGGTATTAGTGGAGTTGGTGTAGGGGCGGTAGGGGCTTTAGAGTAGGAAGGGGTTGAGGAGAGAAGTGGTGGTGGAGGTGGTGTGGGTATTGGGTGTGATTGGGTTGTTGGAAATGGTGATGGGCTTAGGACTAGGTAAGAAGAGCCAGGTGAGGTCGGTTTGGGCATGGGAGTTAGTTTTTGTTGTGTTAGTTGTGTTTGGGGCGGAATTAGAGTTAGAGGAGACTACGTTTGAGTAGGAAGGCTTGGAGTTAAGGGAAGCGAGGAATTGTTTCCTGGCCTCAGGGTAGGTTATGTTGGGGTTAAGGGTTTTAAGTTTTGTTATTTGTTTTTCCTGAAGCCAGGTGGGACAGTCTTTCGAGAAGGAGGGATGGTTTGCTGGGTGTTTACCGTCACAATTTGTGCAGAGTGGGGGTTGGTGCAGGAGGTGTTGTCATGGTCGGGGGGCTCCAGTTACCACAGCAGCGCTTGGCTGTGGCAGGAGTTCTTCCGTGGCCATACCTCTGACAATTGTAGCAACGTAAAGGGTTAGGAATATAAGGGGCAACCTGGATTCTCAGGTAGCCGGCAATGATGTGGGAGGAGAGTTGGAGTTGCGAAAGTGAGAAATATGGTGTTGGTGGGAGTTTCGGCTCCGTCTCTCTTTAGAACGAGGCAGCGGGCGGTTACATGTTGGTTAGCTAGTTCTTCTTGGAGGTCGTCGTCGGTCATGTCACGCAAGATCGCGGGTGCGTATGCGCCTTTGCTGGAGTTTAGGGAGCGATGGGGGTGACTGTGATGTCGATACCAGAGTTGGAAAGGGTTTTAGTGGAAAGGAGGGTGGTGGCTTGTGTGTCCCTGGTGCAGTGCACCAGGAGATCACGGATCTAAGGGTAGAGACTTTGGGAGGGTACCGACAAGGCCAAAGAGGGCTTTATGGATGAGAAAGGAGAAACTTTTTAAAGCTTTCCTGCTTGTTGGTGGCATGGATTATAAGGATTTTTGGGATTGGGGTTGCAGAATGGTCAATGATGGTAGCAGGTGGGTCACGGGGAGGAGGGGGTCAAGGTCAAGGTCACTGCATAGGCGCTTTGTCATTATGAAAGAAAAAACCAGGGCCGAGACCCGAGGCAGCTAGAAAAAAAATCGCGGAACCACTATATGGGGACCGCTGTATTAGTGAACGAAAGGCGTGAAAAGTCGGGACAGAACGAGGGAAAATATAATAGAAAAAAAGAAAAGAAACTATCTCACCGAGGATAAAAGCCCATCCACCGAAAAGGAAATCCGAAAATGAAGTTATAAAACAAAAAGGTGCAAATTGGAGAGAAATTGGAGCGAAAATAGTTTAGGAGAATAGGAACAGTTGTCACGTCGCTCTCGATGCATGGAATTTGGGGCTAGGAATCTTCTTGCAATGGTGGGAGATAGATTAGCAAGTGACACAGCACAGGTAAAGATGTAGTCCCATTATAAATTAAGAGTATAAAGCTCTGTCTTATCTGTGTAGAAATAAACACGTGTAGTAAATCTACTACGGAAGGTTGGTGCCCTCATCCTCACATTCTTAACAATCATTAATGTATTTTAAACAAAAATGTATTTACATTCTTTACTCTTTCAATTATTTTTTTAACTTTCTTTAGGTGGTAAATTATAATTACCCTTACTATAGATTCTGTCTTACTACTTTTTGACATATCCAATGGTTTTAAAGCCACAAAAATGGCAGGACAAAATATGATAGAATACATAAAGACTTTAAGGAGTCTGAGGCTGTGACATCACAATTAGTCTGATTTTAGTCGTTTCTACAGAAATGATACCAAACTAAAGTTGAATATCTCCTTAATGGAACAAGATTTTTGATTGCTTTCTTCACCATCGTGTTTCGTTTGAAGTTCGCTTTCATATGAGATATTATAAGCTTGCGCTTGATATTACGTTATTACGATATTACTTGCTTGACCCCTTTAAGGGGTCATGGATGAAAAGCTATCCCTATAGTTTCCTTGCCATGGGATATTACAGTTGTGACTCCTTTAGTGGACAAGACAATAAACGAATCTGTGAGGGGGAGGGGGGAAGCAAAGGAAAGCTGTCATTTCATGTACCCTGTGCATGCACATCTTTTGCATTTGAAATTATAGAGGAAAGAATCAACAGATGCAATATTTTCCTTTAAAAGATGTAAAATCTAAAAGAGAATTAAACACCCAAATTAAGTGAGAAAACTTCCCTACGAAAAATAGAACAAACCTCTATAGTGTATCAATTTCATGTCTGTTTGTCACACGATAATGTACAATGCAAATTAGGGGTGTGTCCTCTCTTGTCCATGGCATCAATTTGCATATTTCAAGTAAATTTTGTGAGGCATTACAGCTTGGCCGACCATGGTATTTTCTTTTGAAAATCCATTGTTTTTTGTCTATTCTTTGAAGTGGTGCAGCAAATTCTGACCAAACGCTTTTGAATCTTTTCCATGTCCCCATATAATTTTGGCATTAATATGCATTCCCATCCTTTTGAAAAACTGAGATTTAGGAAAGAAATCTAAAGAATTACAGAGAGATTTTGAGCTGTCTGCATCACAAATTTTGCATAAATTAAAATCTGATTAAACTTTGATAAGCCATAACTCAAAAAGTAAAGGTCCTTTTTTCAGAACTCAAAACCTATTCCGCTCAGAGTTTAATACTCTTTTTACGTAATATAGAATTTTTTTACATGTCCACAGAACTTTCAACCAACATACACTCTTACCATTTGGTTTGTTTTCTTGGATGGAGAAAGAGTAGAATGGAATTGAAAACTGGGGACGGTGATCATTAATGTCCGTCACATGAATTTCCACCATTGCTGTGGAGCTCCGACCACCCTCGTCTTCCACCATCACCTCCAGAGTATAGAGTCGCTGAGATTCATGGTCAAATGTGCCGATGAAGCGTATTTCTCCGGTGCTTCTTGCTGAGGTAAAGAAATATTGGAAGTTATCTTGACGTTTTGTTGGATCTAATCATTGTAGTTTCTGCATATTGATTACAATGCAAAGTGTACAATCCTGGACAAGAGTATCTTATCCTTTTTCTTCCTCCTTCCACCCCGTTTCAAGTAAATGTTAAAAGTTGTTCAAAGTTGCAGGTCCAAGTCAAGTCCCAACATTGTAACAGGGTAGTGTAAGTAACTCTTCGCCAAATGCGCAACATTTCTGGAAAATGGTTGCACAGTGTAAGAAATTATCTGTTAATTGCACATTTTTGGAAAATAGTTGTATTATGCACAGTATAAGTAATTATCTGCCCAATGCACAATATTTTTGGAAATGGTTGCATCATGCACAGTATAAGTAATTATCTGCCCAATGCACAACATTTTTGGAAAATGGTTGCATCATGAACAGAGAAGGTTATAATTTGTCAAATCTGTTGTTTACTTTTACAAATTAGTTGATTCTGTAAAGGTATGAACACTTCATTAATAAAATTTAATAATTAAAAAAAGTTGTTAAATATAATTAGTCAGGGTTAAAACTTTTCTGAATAAGAAAATCCCCCTGGAGAAATAACATTGACTTATAAATTCAAAGAAGAATATGATAAGAATACTGCTTAGCACAAGAGGCTACCAATGCTACTTATATCTGGACCCATACTCTTCTACTCAAATGACAGCTTCATGCATACATTAATACAATGTCTTTTAATTTAACAATTGGATAACAAAAGAAGTTTTGGACATTCTCTACAAAACTAGTTCAAGTAATTATACCTGGAACGATCTGCCTTATTTCAATCTCATAGCAAGTCGTCATGAGTTGGTTTGGATGCACAGTGCATCATGCACAGTGAATGATGTGCTGTGCATCATGTGTAGTGCACCATGTACAGTGTATTATGCACAGTACATCAAGCACAGTGCATCATGTGGCAGTACATCATGTGCAGTGCATCAAGCAGTGCATTATCTACAGCATATCATGTGCAGTACATTGTATGTAGTGCATCATGCACAGTGCATTAAGCACAGTGCATCATGTGCAGTGCACCATGTGTAGTGTATTACGTGCAGTGCAACATGTGCAGTGCATTATGTCAGTGTATCAAGCAGTGTATCAAGCAGTGTATCATGTCAGTGTATCATGTCAGTGCATCATGTGCAGTGCATCATGCAGTGCATCATGACACATGCAGCATGTGCAGTGCCTCATATGCAGTACATCATGTACAGTACATCAAGCACTATGCATCATGCACTGTGCATCATGCACTGTGCATCATGCACTGTGCATCATGCACTGTGCATCATGCACTGTGCATCATGCACTGTGCATCATGCACTGTGCATTATGCACAGTGCATCATCCACAATGCATCATGCACAGTGTATCAGTTTAAAACATTTGATAAAGAAATTCAAAACTATCTGACATTACATCAACATAACTTACTTATCAAAAACGCTCCTTCTTCACTACTGCTTAAAATGGTGTAAGCTAAAACAGAACCGACATCTTTGTCAGATGCCATGACTGTTACAAGTGGTTGGCGAGTGTCAAAACTTTCCGGCTCAGAGATGTTGTAAAAATTTGGATCAAACTGTGGTGTGTTGTCATTAATGTTACCGATAGTGATGGTGGACATTACAATGGTAGTTCTTTGTGGGAAGCCTCCATCTGAAATCTGAATCAAAAGATCATAATTTTGTAAGTAATTGATGCAATGTGTTGTACCCTTTCTGCCTTAAAGGAATTTTCATTTATTTAAGAAAACACTATTAAAGAAAACAAACTGTGAAGAAAAAAAAAGAGGTTGGCATCTTATTCTGTTTTAAGACTCATTGCAAGATTTTTTTTGTGTGTGGGGGAAGGGGAGAGAGAACCAGGAGCAATAGCTTCTATTATGAAAAAAATATATCAATATGGTTTCCCTTTCACCACCCACCCACCACCCCCCCCCCCCCACTCTTTATCCCCACACACAAACAAACTACTGAATGAACATTCAATACAACTACTCATATCTATGCAAATATTTTGGTAGTAATTAAAGGGTTGGCTTTACTGTGATATTAAAGCGATAGTTTCCACTGAATGAAGAGATTTTCTGCATCAATCATACAATTAGATATTTTATCAAGCTCCTCTTACCTAACATCAAGCTCCTACTATCTACCATCAAGCTCCTCCTACTACCATCAAGCTCCTCCTATTTACCATCAGGCTCCTCCTACCTAACATCAACCTCCTACCACCAAGCCCCTCCTACCTACCACCCAGCTCCTCCTACCTACCATCAAGCCCCTCCTACCTACCACCCAGCTCCTCCTACCTACCATCAAGCTCCTCCTACCTACCATCAAGCGCCTCCTATTTACCATCAGGCTCCTCCTACCTAACATCAACCTCCAACCACCAAGCCCCTCCTACCTAAAACCCAGCTCCTCCTACCTACCATCAAGCCCCTTCTACCTACCACCCAGCTCCTCCTACCTACCATCGACTCCTCCTACCTACCATCAAGCTCCTCCTACCTACCATCAAGCTCCTCCTACCTACCATTAAGCTCCTCTTACCTACCATCAAGCTCCTTCAAAATACCATCAAGCTCCTTCTACCAACCATCAAGCTCCTCATCATACCTAAAATCAAGATCCTCCTACCTACCATCAGGCTCCCCCTACCTAACACCAAGCTCCCCTACCTTACACCCAGCTTCTCCTATCTACCATCAAGCCCCTTCTACCAAGCATCATGCCCCTCCTACCAAGCATCAAGCCCCTCCTACCAACCATCAAGCCCTCCTACCTACCATGAAGCTCCCCTACCTACCACCAAGCTCCCCTACCTAATATCAAGCTCCCCTACATACCATCAAGCTCCCCTACCTACCACCCAGCTTCCCTACTACCATCAAGCTCCTCTGACCTACTATCAAGGTCCTCCTACCTACCATCAAGCCCCTTCTACCAACCATCAAGCCCTCCTACCTACCACCCAGCTCCTCCTACCTACCATCAAGCTCCCCTACCTACCACCAAGCTCCCCTACCTATATACCTCTTTATCTTCAGGCCTTCTACCTCAATGTTCCCTTCACTTCCAAGCTCCCACCTACAAAGACTCTAGTTCCTCTTCCTCCCAGATCTAATCCTCCCAGATCTCCTCCTCCCAGGTCATTTGAAAATGTTGAGGTAATTATTAATGGGAGCAACTTACCGTGATATTAAAGCGATAGATTCCACTGAATGCAGAGTTTTCTGCATCAATCACACCCTTAGTGAATATCTCTCCTGTTGTTTCATTGATGCAAAATAAGCTTGCACCTCCTGCAAAATAAGAACAAATATTTCATCAAAAAATATGAAGAATGTTATCAAACTCTACCAGAATCAAGGGTGGGGGAGGGTGGGGTGGCAGAATTAGGATAACAGCTCCTTATATAATAACAGCGTGAGGTCCTGGGACCGCGTAAGTGCCCTGGTGGGGTTCAGGGACAAAACCCTGGTGGGGGTCTAAAGGGTGAAGCCCTCAGAGGCTCTGAAAAAATGTGTGTTATTGAGGCCCCCAAATGGCTTAAAATGATACAGTTTTCAGTGATGATCAGTACTATAAATGTGGACTTATGTGGTTTCATTTGGCAAAAAGATAAAATCAGTTCATATGATAAGCATTGACTGGGTTTTCTAGCTCTTTATACAAAGGCCTGTAAAGGAAGGGGGGAGGAGGGAATTTTGGTCACAACAACATTTTAATGATTGCAATTTGTTTTGTTTTTTAATTAATGGATTTTTTTTTTTTTTTTTGGAGGTTGTCCCCACCCTCCTTGAAACCACCCCCTTGACCACAATCACGGCAATTATATGCTGCTCAAAACATGATAGACCTGATTAAACCTTATACACAATTAAAGACGTTTCTGCAGTTTTTTTCCTATTAAGATAATCTGGTCACTTTGTATACAGTAATATTCAGTTTCTGAATAGATGCAATCAGGAAATATACAATGATTGACTCAGACTATTGCACTCAACCCACAATAGTGTTAAGGATTAGTTCAGTGGTCCAGCATGTCTATCTTAAATGAAAGAGGACAGTAAAAGAAACTGGTGTGGAAAGCATTCAAAAATCTTATTCCATTAATTAGATATTCTTATCTTTCCAGAAATAATTGGTCTACTATGAAAATTAAGTGCCCAGGCTCCTCCTCACATTCTTAACAATTGGCATATATTTTAAAGAAAATGTATGTAACAGTTTCCTACTTTCTTCAGGTGGTAAATTATAATTCATCTTACAAGATTCTGTTTTATTACTTTCCTGACATATCCAATGGTTTTTAAGCCACAAAATTTGCAACACAAATTATGATTGAATATGTAAAGACTTTGAGGAATCTGAGGCTGTGACATCACAACTAGTCTGATTTCAGTCATTTCTACACAAATGATACCAAGCTCAAATATCTCCTTAACGGAATAAGATTTTTGAATGCTTTCTACACTATTTTGTTTCTTTTAAAGTCCTCTTTCATATTAGATGGACTTGCTTGATGCTTAATCTAATCCTTTAAGGGTTCTGAGGCTGTGACATCACAACTAGTCTGATTTCAGTCGTTTTTACACAAATGATACCAAACTTAGATATCTCCTTAACAGAATAAGATTTTTAAATGCTTTCTTCACCATCATGTTTTTTTTAAAGTTTTCTTTCATATAAGATGGACATGCTTGATGCTTGATATAATCCTTTGAGAGGTTATGGATGAAAAGCTTTTCCTATAGTTCATAAAGACTTGGCTGTGATATCACAACTAGTCTGATTTCAGTCGTTTCTACACAAATGATCGCAAATCTTAAACTTTAATATCTATATAAAAAAAAAGGAATACATAAAGCAATATCTTCCCTTAGAAGAAATGGTTTGCAATCATTTACAGTTAATACACATTATTACCTCAGGCATTATGATACACAGCTATTTTTATTATCAGTTTGAGAACAAACTTCTCCCACTAAGACACCTAACACCGATGAGTGATTTCAATCACAAAAGTGCCCTGCTTATTCAGCTCTGGCTTTGTGTAATCTCATACACACACAAATAGCCTTGGGCTATTGGCTGTGGTGTGCATGGGAATGGCAGATAAACAATCATTGTTTCGAGTGGAAACACAACACACTGAACAGGAAGTCGGGTTAGTTATTGCCATGCCTAAATTTTTAGGATTAACTCAGGTGTCAGGTGCAGGTAGGCTTAAAGAGAAACTTTTCGGCATGTAAGCTTTCTTCACCATGTTGTTTCTCTTGAAGTCCTCTTCCATATAAAATTGACTCGTTTGACCCATGAACTAATCCTTTCATAACTCACTGATGAAAACATCCATTCAAAATCTAAATGAATTCTCTGCCATGCACTTATACACATGACCTGGCTTTGTAGTATGTACACCTACAATCGTGGACAAAACTCGCTGAAACACTTAGTGAAAAACTAAGAACCTACTTTTGTATTGTGAATTATACCACATCAAAAAACCATCAATGATGGATTTTTTTGCTATTGCTTCTTCAATCCCTATTATTTCATTTCTATTAATATTTTAGAATCTTAAGGATATTGTTATAATTTCATTGACGCTGCCAGTATCCCACTTCCCTACATCACTATTGCAACCAACCTTTCCCCCCCCTTCCCTCATTCAATGTTCACCAATGTTAATATTTTTTTCTGGATAGGATGCTAAAACATAAAGAAATCTAACATTGAAAAGGGGAAGGGTAGGAGTTACAATTCTCAGAAAAAATATTAAAGAAACATAACACAATAACATATGCAGTTCTCATAACACTGAAAAGCTCCAACAGTTTTGTCCAAGATTATAGCTTTGTGCAATTTCAACTCTCTTCCCAATGAGCTACATGGTTTGTTCACAGATGGTTAGTAATCTCACTAGCAGTGTATAAACATTTGTTCCGGGATATTTTTGCTTCTAGCATAGTATTACCCACTGAAATGGAGGATTTTGGTGAACAGACTGAAAATTTATAGCAAAATTTGGTCATAATGTATATGCATATTTTGACATCAGAGACAGAGTCACCACCCATCCGATGACCCAATTGGCTTCTTCTGACCAAACGCCAAATACCAAGGACTTACCCGGAGGTTTAGAATCTGTGATGGTGAAGACCAGAGGCATTCCTGTCTCATCCTGATCCAGGGCATCAATAAAGCCCACTGTGGCACCTGGTGTCTGCTCCTCCAGGATGGTGAAGCGGTAGTCTGATTTTGATGTCATGGGAGGAAATTCATTGTTATCTGTGACTTCAATGATCACCTTAATTAAATGAAGGAGAAAGTGTGCAAATTAATCACTTTTGTTCTTTTCTTTTCATTGTTATCTTTTTAGTACTGTGGGTCAAGCAATTCTATCTTATATGAAAAAGGACTTCAAAAGAAACAAATGATGTAGAAAGCATTCAAAAATCTTGATCCATTAAGGATATATTTAAGATTAAAGTTTGGTATCATTTGTGTAGAAATTACTGAAATCAGACTAGTTGTGATGTCATAGCCTCAGATACCTCAAGGTCTTTATGTTTTCTATCATATTTTGTCCTGTGATTTTGTGGCTTAAAAACAATTGGATATTTCAGGAAAGTAGTCAAACAGAATCTTTTAAGGTTAAGGGAAAATAATTCAAATAATAAAAAAGTTAAATAAATTGTATTCAAAATACATTGCCAATTGTTAAAAATGTGAGGATGAAGGCACCAAACTTCCATAGTAGACTTACTACACCAGTCATTTCTACATGAATAAAACTTGAATATCTTCTGAATGGAATAAGATTTTTGAATGCTTTCTTCACCATTTTGTTTCTATTGAAGTCCTCTTCATATAAGATGGACTTGCTTGACCTCTGAACTAATCCTTTAAAGTGGTCTTATCTGAATAAAGCTTCCATTTTCTCTAGGTTCATAAAACACATCTTTTTTTTATCCATGTTTTTTGCATGAAAGCAAAGAATCAAATGTTAACTCTATGTTCTTAAAGTGGAAATACATCTACTAATCAATAAATAAAAAATTAAAAAATCAATCATAATAAAAAATATATGACAGAGTTATTCAACAGCATCATGAACAATTATAACTACTTAATGATCAATCAATCACTGATATTTATAAAGCGCCAAAAACCAAATAGAATTTGCACTAAGGCGCTATACAACTAAAGAACAAACTACGCAAGAATAAATAAAAATGGAAATTATAAAACACAATTATGGTAATTGAAAAATACACCACATTAGTAAAACACTACTATACTGTACAATAGCAAAACAAAGCAAACGAGATATTGATGGTATAGGCGACCAGAAAAAGAAGTTGTTTTAACATTTTGCATGAAGCATGTCAGTAACAGGGTCCTAGCTACGGTGGGCGGTCCCGCCCATGACTCGCAATTCCCGCCCGGCACTTGGCTCTAAGATTCACTCTTCCAACCGGCACTCAAAAGTTGAATTCGGTTAATTAAGTGTTTAAACAGATCTCCTTTTAATTCTATTTATGTCATCCGCTGATTTACACACATACTGTAACATACGTTGAATAACACACAATAAATTCTGATTAAAACAACTGAAACTACATAGGAATTTAACACACTGAACATACATATTATCATAAAATCACCCATACATGTCACCTTCTCACTGCAGCTGCATGCACACAGCTCAGTTTCATGTTTTAATCACTGCTGGCAGCCTGCCAAGTCCATCACTTACCATACAAACAAACTTTAACAAAGTAAATACACTGTATTACACCCAAGGGTCCAAGATGTGTTATAGACCGGTCCAAATCTAAGTAACCAATCACATTTGTTTTAAACCCCATATGCACTTAACATTATAATGGACTGATCTATATTCTTGGGGTTTGTGGGAGATTTGATATTTACCAAAGTTGTTGCATAGTTCATAGGAACATGTGCCGCTATTTAAATTAAAATATTTATGATAATGTATGGCTTTCGTTGAACGATACTGGGACGAAAATAAAAGGGGTAAAAAGTTTGAGCAAGATGAATAACAATGGCAATTGAGAGAAGAGTTTCTGGCATATGTGTGTACTTTTTTAGGGGCTTGGAGGGGGGGGAGCTTTGACAGTTGAATATCCATTGTATTTTCTAGTCTTATTGTACATCAAATATTTTGTAAATCCTTCTAGCATTCCGAGAAAAAAAGAAGAAACAAAACATTTCGTTGACAATTTGTTATTAGAAATGGACTAAATTAAAAAGTTCTTCATGGGAGGGGGGTATAGAGGGTCACGCTGGATTGTCACTGGAGCCCAGCACTCAAACTTGTCTAGCTAGAACCCTGGTCAGTAATGCATCCTGGGAGTTTGTGTATGAGTGGATTTATACACAAGGGCAAGAACTTTCAAATCAATTTGTTGCCTAAACAGGAACTGCAGTAAAGATTGATGAGATCAGCTGTTACTGGGTCATATTTGTGTTCTGGTGACAAGGTGAGCTGAAGTACGCTGAATATTTTAAAGATGCTTCAGGAGGGTATCACTTATATGCAACAAACTATTGCAGTACTGTAGTCCAGCCTAGTAGTAACAAAGGTATGTACAGCAAGTTTGGTAGCCTCTGTGGGAAGCATTTTGCGAGTGTGACCAATATTAGTGAGCTGGTAATTGGCACTTTTTGAAATGTAACTTAGCAACAGTGTGCACTCATGGTCATACTAGTCAAAAATGACCCCCATATTCCTGCCAGGGTCAAAATTTACAGCATGAGGTGTAAAGGCCGTTAGGCTCCATGCTGAAAATATTTTTACAACTTAACTGCATCAATTAAGGTAGTCATGCATGCCCAGTCCAGACAAATCCTTCAAGTTTAAATGCCAATAAACAGCCAACTATTGTTGCTCCTTAAGATTTCTGCTCTACTATCCTGAACTAATAAGACAAGCAAATACACTGCACTTGTGTGATGAAGCTGGTTAACAATAAATCCTTTCATTGAATCAGCGAAGCGGAAAGTTCAGACAGGACTAGTATCTCAGAAATGATTGCAGTTTTTAACAAGCAGGATTGAGCTTTCTAAAATCCGCCATACGGGGGAAATTTTGATCAATTGTAGTAACGGTATTTACACAGCATGGGAACATTGGCACCAGCAATAATGAAAGAAGTGGAGTTAAATTTAATGAATTGGATGACAATAAGTCATAAGTTCATGAAAAATAATAATTACCGTATTCGACGTACTAAGTGCCCGGGGTACTAAGTGCCCGGGGTACTAAGTGCCCGGGGTACTAAGTGCCTGGGGCACTTACGAAAATAGAATTGCACCACTTTTTAGGCCCAAACTTCCTTCCTAATAAGCGCCCATGCTCTGAACCACATATGATGTGCTATTTGAATTGCATTGTGTGAAATGGTCTTATATACAATAACCACCACAAAAACATTGTCTGATCATAAGAGTGAGATGCAAAATAAGCTAATAATGTAACAAAACTTATTTTAAGTCTTCAAATTAGTTAAATAAATTATTTTATCAGTCAAGAAATGTTGGGTGGGCGCTTATTAGATAAGAAGCGCGTAATACATCGAATACAGTACAGGTAAAGATGGTTAGGTAATGATTTTATATTCCATGAAGAGTAAGGGTTTTAGGTTCTGTGCTGAAAATATTTCTAAAAAGAAACTATCAATTACAACTAAAGTTAGTCATGCATGCTCTCTCTAGACAAATGCTTTAAAGAGCCAACTATTGTTGCTCAGTAAGCTTTCTGCTTCACCACCCTGAACTAATAAGGTAAGCAGATACACTGCACTTGCTGGTTAACAATAGATCCTTTTATTGAATCAGTGGAGCGGAAAGTTCAGACATGGCTAGTATCACACAAATGGTTGTGGTTTTTGACATACAGCAAGTTTAAGCTTTCTGAAATCAATATTTTCATAAATTGTAGTAACGGTATTTACACAGCATGCACCAGAAAGAGCTTTCAATTTTGAACAGAGTAGTCTCTTGATCATATTCATCTGTTCCAAATCAAGATACATTGATGAAGGATTGAAACCAATAACTTAACATAAGCAAATTCATAGGTTTTCTCTTTGTAATGTCACAAAATTTGAATAAAATTTGCATATTTTCTTATATAAAGGCCCTAAAATTCAAAATTGCTTCAAAATTGTCATTTTTTCAACCAGTCTTGTTTGTTTGTTTGTAACAGCACCACGACAGCGAGGGTCAAACTGTGTCTGAGAGGTTAGATCATTCCAGAGGTAGGAAGGAAAGAAAACATGGGGAGATTACAAGAAACACGAGAAATAATAGCCAGATAGCTGGGATCAAGAAAGGAGTTGCATGGGTGAAAAACAAAGTAGAGAGGAGGGAGGAGGGGGTGGGGTGGGGTGGGAGAGGAGGACTTAATATGGTTGTAGAGGGAAGCATGATGAAGGAAGGAGATAATTTTATACAGAGGGTTTTTCTGGAAGAGCTTGGCTGTAGAGTTGTGGGGAGCAAGGGAAGCTCTGGAAAGGTTGTACAGGGGGAAAGCAAGGAGAATGTGATGGACTGTGAGGGTGCACTGGCAATTGTTGCAGAGATATTAGGGGGGGAGCCAATAAGGAGGTGGGAGTGAGTGAGGTGAATGTGACCTATTCTAAGACGGGTAATATGAACGTTGTCGACACAAGATAGGTTGTGGATGGTGGGTTTGATCGGAATGGTGGGCTGGATGACATGGAGTTTGTTATCAATTTGGGTGTCACATGAGGTTTGCCAGCGGCCACAAACAAGGAAAGCGATAAGCGGTTTGATGTTAGAAAGGGTTTTGGGAAATGGGGTAGGGGGAGGTTGAGGGCAAGCTTGATGAAACATTTTGCTATTTTTAGTCTATAGCATATTCTCTTAAGTTGTTGCTACCTGTCCATCAACAGTTATATTTACATGACATTTTCTTCTCCTTAAAAATTTGTTCCAGCAAATCACAGTCACAAACATAATGTAACAAATAATGAGACCACTAATCTAAATTAAAATAACCACTCAACCACACAAGAAGGACTTCATCCATTGCTAATACGATACTCAACACCAACTTCCACAACAACCCAGGATCAACAGGAGAACAAATACAATTGAGCCATTGATAAAGGAAATTTGATCCTAATTACTTGTGGTTTTCAGAATAAAGAAAATAAAGAGGAAAAGTCTGCTTATATATCAGGTCGGGTCTGACTGAGTCTTGACTGTTTGAAACTTTAAGGATATTCAAGCTTAAAGCTCTGTCTTATCTATGTAGAAATGATTGGTGTAGTAAGTCTAATATGGAAAGTTGGCATCTTTCTCACATTTTTACCAATTGTTAACGTATTTTAAAGAAAGTTTATTTAATTTGTTCACTATTTGAAAAATTATTTTTTCTCAGACTTTCTTCAGCTGGTATATTACAAATACCCTTCCTAGATTCAGTTTTACTACTTTCCTGACATATCCCATGGTTTGTAAGCCACACAATCGCAGGACAAAATATGAAAAAATACATAAAGACTTTGAGGAATCTGAGGCTATGACATCACAACTAGTCTGATTTCAGTCGTTGCTAAACAAATAATACCAAATTTAAAGTTGGATATCTCCTTTAGTGGAGTAAGATGTTTGAATGCCCGATTCACCATTTTAATTCTTTTGAAATCCTCATTCATACCATATAGGACTTGCTTGACCATTGAACTAATCCTTTAAAATAAAATCTTTAAATAATTGCAGTTGTAGAAAATAAATTAAAGTTGATGAAGAATAAAAAAATAAACCACTTACAGTTGTAGAGCTTTCTCTCTTGCCAGCAATTCCGTTAGGGTTGTCTGTTGCTTTCACGGTTAACACATACAGACTTCTGCTCTCTCGGTCCAACATGCCCATCAAAGTGATTATTCCCTGATAATCAAGAGCAAATAAAGTTACAGGTCAAAATTAGGCATTCAATAATCTCCTCCATATCATACACAATTCCTGACAACAAGCTCATTAGAGCAATAAATGAGCCTAATTTTTTTTTTTACCAAGAAGCATTATCTTTTCTTGGGAGAAATGGTCCGTCAATCATTCACAGTTATTGCACACATTACTTCAAGCACAACTATTTTTATCACTACTTTGCAAACAAATTTCTCCCACTGAAACACTTAACACAGATGAGTGATTTCAATCACAGAAGTGCCCTGATTACTCTTCACTGGCATCTGTGATCTTATACACACAAATAGCATTGGGCTACTTGACTGTGGTTTACATGGGGTTGGCAGATAAACAATCATTGTTTGGAATGGAAACACAATACACTGAACAGGAAGTCTGGTTAGTAATTGTCATACCTGAGTTTTCAGGATTAACTCAGGTGCTAGGTGCAGGTAGGCTTAAAGAGAAACTTTTCGGCATGAAGCTATTTCAGGAACCTCGTTTCAAAAGTACGACTGTAAAGGTCCCAATTGCAAACTTATCATTTCTCTACAACAAAAATCTCCAACTTTCAGCTGTCTTATCCACAAATTTATCTATGTATTCAAAATTCAAAATTCTTTCTGATAAAAAAATATATATAGTTGAGGCAACATATTATTTAATCAGGGCAAACAGAGGTAGATTGGAACTCACGGTATCAGGATCAATTTCAAATAATCCATCCCCACCACTCAAGGAGTATATCAGTAGGCCAAAATCTCCTCATCAGCATCCGTTGCCGTGACAACTTCCACAATCTGTCCAACAGGTGCGCTTTCATTTACTTTGACCCTGTATGTTTGCTCGTCAAACAACGGGTTATTGTCGTTAATGTCAGCAATTTGGATGACGACAGGTATACTCGAATTGAGCGAAGGTGAGCCGTTGTCCCTGGCGATGATTGTGAAATTAAAAAATGGGTTGGTTTCTCGATCGATTGATCCATTGACCCTTAAAATTCCTGACGGAAAAAGAGCAAAATACAATCAATGCCAAAGTTGACTATATCTATGATACTGATATCCTTAATAGTATGTCCTGGCTTGGGTCTCATACGTGCGATACTCCAAAGTACAATACCAATTTGAGTACCTTTCACCAACCCAGCCAACATACATCAAACTTGCTCAGCATGATGAAATAACCATCCTTACGAGGAATGGTCCATCAATCATTCATGGGTTTTGTACAACGTCCTTCCAAGCATATAATGTATATTTATATTTAGGCTCAGCCAAGGATTAATCTGATTCGCATCACTGAACAGCAGTTATGTGGTTTGAGCCAAAGATGAATGACCTATTGTGTACAGTGTAACAGTAGCTGGTTGCTTACAAGTGAACTGTGAATAAGACTATGAAGATGCTGTCAGTTAAGAAGGTATAGATTACCCCTGTGTTGTGTATGGTGTAACAATAGCTGGATGCTAGTCAATGAATTGTGAAGAGTCTCTCGGGTTGAATGGTGTGGATTACCCTTGATTTTGAGAAAATCGAGGGTGTCGGATTGGGGGGTCCAAGGGCCAAAAATTCTTAATGGAATCAGATTTTTGAATGCGTTCTATACCATTCTGAAGCCCTCTTGCATATAAGAAGGACTTGCTTGACCATTCAACTCATACTTTAAGTCCTTGACCTAAAAACCCATTTCAAATTACCAGGCACTGCAGATAACATTACGATCATGAAGGCGCATTAAAATTGTGTCCTAAACACCCGATCATTAATATAAAACTGGTCGGGTAATCAAATTACGTACCCTTGCTTTCAATTTGCATTGCTTGCTTACTCGCCCATTTAATCATTGGATACAGTTTCCATGATCTGCGACGTGATTCACGCATAAGTGATTCAACTCAATTTGAGTGATTTTATGCATGCAAACATGCCTGGAAATTATACGGCTATGCTTGAAAGGTGATATAACTTTTGTGGGTTTTTTTTCCAATTAGTGGATGTTGGATGCTACATGCATCATTAGAGAGGTATACCCCCAGTTTAAACAACTTTTCAATGTGGCAGCTAGATCATCATGAAGGTCTCAATTGAATAGTTCAAATGACATATAAAAACCACTACCTTTGGTAGGATCTAAGCTGAATGGAAGATTATCTTGCAAACTGTCAATCAAGTAACTGACCACGCCCCATCACCATCGTCAGGATCCAGCGCAAGAATTGTGGCTATGATAGTGCTGACTCGTGACTCTTCCTGCACGCGATAGGTCAGCTTCATGACCCCACTGGGTTGAAACACAGGCGCATTGTCATTAACATCTGTCACTTGTATGGTTATGACAGCTGGTAAAAAAAGTAAGAAAAACAGTAAGAAAAACAGTTTGCGAACAGTGGAAATTATAATACATTTTTATTTTTATATATCGCATTTTCTAGTACGCAAGTATGCATACACAATGTGTGCTTTTAATACAATGGAACATTTTTGGCTCAAAGCCACAGCCAACACATGGCGTACAAGCCTGTACTATTAACCTGCTCCAATCCATTATGCTGAGCACCAAGCGAGATTCCAATTTTGAACATTAGAAATGGTTTTGCTTAAAACCAGGAACATCTTAACCAGCCCTCAAATAGGGCAGGGCCGGTCGGAGTAAAAGTTATATATTTCTTTGTTTCCCAAACCACAAAACTGTATAGTTTCACCTCTTTAAGTCTCCTTCAAGATAACAACTACTCCCACTGGTGTTACATGGTATTTTTAGTGACACACATCTGAATATAATGGCAATCCTTTGTAATACAAGTTGTAACTGTAATCAATGCTGGCATTGTTTGTCTTTGCTGCTGGGGAAAGATGGAATGAACTATTGAGCATAGAACTATTTATACCTCAATGTTATGATGCAAAGTTAATCTTGTTTAATGATGTGGTTAATTTGTTGCTTCAAAATTGCAGGCCAAATTTTTAAGCAGTGCCTTTACTAATGAAGTCTTTGGTATGACTTGGCTGAGGATCTAACCCATGACCTTCGCTGGAAAGCAGGCACTTTATACCAATTAACCTCTCCGATTAAGGAAATAAGCCACACCCACCATAGCAATGCGGTAGCTTTGTGGGGCAAACAATTCTCAAATCCACAATCGTGCATTACCAATGCATTGACATTTGGATGTTCATATGGATGGCTGCAAGCTTTGATCCATTTTTGGCACTTCTCTGAATTTTTCGAGTTTTCAGTCAAAGGAATAAACAAAATTCTGTTTATTCTTCGTTGTGGGTAAAGGGAATCAGATTTACAAAGTCTGTAGCAGGCTCGTAAGTGCAATTTTTGTTTACCATTTTGTTGTCACTGAGTCTGTGCGTCCAGAAATTTGTTTTGTACAGTATATTGTATTGACTGCATGAGTGCGCACAGCTAGCTAGCTATACT
This sequence comes from Chiridota heheva, assembly GCA_020152595.1. Lineage (NCBI taxonomy): Eukaryota > Metazoa > Echinodermata > Holothuroidea > Apodida > Chiridotidae > Chiridota > Chiridota heheva. Next base: position 24,043 of record JAIGNY010001320.1, read on the forward strand.
GTACCAGTACCACGTACATGAAGCAATATCTATCCTTAGGAGAAATGGTCTGTCAATCATGTACACTTAATGTACACAATACCTCAGGCATATAATACAGAGCTATCTTTATCACCAATTAGCAAACAAATTCTCCCACTAAGACACTTAACACGGATTTAAGATTTTAATCACAAGTGCCCTGATTACTCGGCACTGGCTTTCTGTAATCTTACATACACAAATAACCTTGGGCTACTTGACTGTAGTGTGGATGGGAATGGCAGATAAACAATCATTGTTTTAAGTGGAAATACAATACACTGAACAGGAAGTCAGGTTGGTAATTGTTATACCGGAGTTTTCAGGATTAACTTAAGTGTCAGGTGCGGATAGGCTTGAAGAGAAACTTTTCGGCATGTAGGATTTTTGCCCCACTTCGTTATGCAGATTTTGTTGCTAGGCAAATTGAGGCAAACAGCTTTTTTTTTCAAAATGTATTTCTATCGTCAAAATGGACTGGAATAAAGCCTTCACGTTACTATTATACTCCTTTTTTGGTACTTAATCAAATCTGAACCAGAATAGCTAACAAAATGTTTGTTTGCTATTCTGGTACAGAGTATATTAAATGCCAAAAAGGACTATAATGGTAATATGAAGGTTTTATTCCAGCCCATTATGACAATAGAAATCTATTTTGAAAAAAGAAGCTGTTCTGATGCAGTGATTGGTTGAAAAAGCTGTCAATAATAACCCAGAGAGGTTAATAATTGAGCTACCCATGCAGTTCGTTATTCAAACTTTTAGCATTACAATGTTTGATGCTTCGTTTTTCAAGCATCGTCATCTTCTCTCAGCACAACGACGTAGCAGAGGATTCTTTCACTCCATTTCTGGCCATATAAGTGATTGGTCCATAAAGACATCTTATAGTGATGTGTTTGACCTGGCCATAAGTCATGTGCTATTGTTCACGTTAGCATTTTAAAAAAAATCAAATACAAACAGGAGTAACAATTTGCATTTTTAAAATTCTGACATGAAATTAATATTCTTTTTATTGATGCTACTAGCAGCACTAGTGCAACACCTCACAAATGCTGAAAAGCATACTAATAATAACCAGACATTTTGTTATATTTCCATTCATCCTCAAGACACCGAAATATAAATTCTTTAAAGGCGTCAGGGTGTATTGTTGGGATTTCATTCATCTGAGAATAAAGTTTTTAATGCTATTTATGTCAGGAATGCATTTGTTGTAAGTTCTGTGGAGGTAAGAGTCTCCTTTATATATAAAACAAATAGTTTAAATTCCTTTGGATGGATGTGGTTGGACAGACAAAATTCCTTTCCAAGGGCAGAAATCTATTGTGCCCCAATAACTGAACAATGCATGTGGTTGGAGAGACAATGCATGTGGTTGGACAGACAATAAACGTGGTTGAAAAGACAATGGAAGTGGTTGGACAGACAATGGATGTGGTTGGACAGACAATGCATGTGGTTGGACAGACAATGGATATGGTTGGACAGACAATGCATGTGGTTGGACAGACAACGGATGTGGTTGGACAGACAATGGATGTGGCTGGACATACAATGCATGTGGTTGGACAGACAATGCATGTGGTTGGACAGACAATGCATGTGGTTGGACAGACAATGCATGTGGTTGGACAGACAATGCATGTGGTTGGACAGACAATGCATGTGGTTGGACAGACAATGCATGTGGTTGGACAGACAATGCATGTGGTTGGACAGACAATGCATGTGGTTGGACAGACAATGCATGTGGTTGGACAGACAATGCATGTGGTTGGACAGACAATGGATGTGGTTGGACAGACAATGCATGTGGTTGGACAGACAATGCATGTGGTTGGACAGACAATGCATGTGGTTGGACAGACAATGCATGTGGTTGGACAGACAATGCATGTGGTTGGACAGACAATGGATGTGAACAAATGAACAGACGAATGGACAAATGGACAGTAAAGATGATGATAAACTATATAGCACTTATAAAGGAGTTGACTGACAAAAAATTATGTGAAAGTTTGTCATGCTCCCAATAAATATTTAGACAGGAAAGTTTGTTTGTTTAATGAGAGTTTAACGGCACTACAACAGCAAGGGTCAAATTGTGCCTGAAAGGTTAGATCATTCCAGAGGTAGGAAGGAGAGCAAATAGGGAGAGATTGAGAGAAAACAAGAACTAAAAGCCAGAAATCTGGGATTGAGAGAGAAGGTGTATGGGTGGAAAAAAATTGTAGAAAGAGAGGGGGTGGGAAAGGAGGACTAAATATGGTTGTAGAGGGAAGCATGATGAAGGAAGGAGATAATTTTATCCAAAGGTTTTTTTTGGGAAGAGCTCGGCTACTGAGTTGTGGGCAGCCAGGGAAGCTCTGGGAAGGTTGTGCTGGAGGCAAGCAAGGAGAATGTGATGGACTGTGAAGGTGCAATGGCATTTGTTGCAGAGGGGTAGGGGAGCCAGTAAGGAGGTAAGAGCAAAGTTTATACATTTTCAAATTACCAAAAAATTGTACAATTTTAAAAACCATTTTGTAATTTTGATCAGTCGTATTCACAAACTAAAGACTCCAATAACTCCAATGTGGAGTTATTACGAATATTCATAAAAAGAAAAACAAATGAAAATTTCTTACAATTTGGATTGCTCGTTCGAGTTGCTTCATCCTCACTCGTTTCATCAGTAGCTGATATCATCAAGATGACTTCCGTCAAGACCTCTCTGTCCAATTGCTGAATTAGTCTCACTTCTCCAGTCACTTTATCTAATTCAAACCAACTCTCCCAATCAACCGAGTCTGTGATGTTGTTACTATCTCCATCCAAAATAGTGACAGATTCCAAGTTATAAGAAATAGAGGAATTTAGATCCTGATCTTCAGCCATTACAGTTGCAATTGTTTGATTAGAAGCTGCAGATTCTGATATTGAAATGGTTTGTTCTGGAACAAGGAAAGTCGGTGGGCTGTCGTTAATGTCGGATATATTTATTGTGACTGTTCCTAATGTCTTGCGTGATGGACTGTTCAAATCGGAGACGGAAACATTCAACATGTAGGATGAGAGTTGTTCTCGATCTATTCGGGCACCGGGTGCTAGCTGTCAAATAAACAAAGAAAGCCACTCAAAATGAATAACTCGGGCTACAATTCATTCAATTGACCTCTCTAAGTTAGGAAATACTCCACACCCACCATAGCAACGCAGTAACTAGGTGGGGCAAACAAAATGTCCAACCCGCAATCATGCGTGACATGACCAATGCATTGACATTTAGATCCATTTATGGCATTTTTGTGTGTCTTTAGAGTTTTTTAGCAAAAAGAATAAACTTTAAAATTGTGTTTGCTAACCATTCTGGGTAATGGGAATCGGATTTACAAAACCCGTAGTAGACACAATTTTTTTTCACCATCTTGTCGTTACTCAGTCTGTGTGTGCAAAAAAATTTGTTTTGAGTAGTACATTGCATTGACTGCATGAGCGCGTGCCGCTAGATAGCTGTCTACTATACCCCCGTACCAGGTAGGATTTTTGCCCCCACTTAGTTACACAGATTTTGTTGCTAGGCAAATTCGTGCAGTGAAAAAGCTGTCAATCAGCTAATTCAGAGAAATCAATTGCACTCACACCCAATAGAGTGATGATAAGTCATGGATGAAAACAGAAAACATACTTTCAACATCGACATGAATCCTCTGCCCTGGAGTAGCTCTATCAATATATGTATAATTCAATTATCAGATGATAATTTCCATGATGTACTACTGCTATGATCAACATTTAAATTTGGCCGGTACCTTCTACACAAAATTAAAAGACAACAAATATCTTACAGTTATAACGCCTGTAACCGGATCGATTTCAAAATTTCCGTCTCCGCCTTCATCGATGGTAAAGCGTACATTATCTCCATCATCATCCATGGCAAACAACTGACCAATCACAGTGCCTGAAAGAAAGTATTCAATGATGCCCATTTCTTTTTTAAACTAACAATTTATCTCTACAGTCTGAGCAAGTCCATCTTATATGAAAGAAAACTTTAAAAGAAACAAAATGGTGAAAAAAGTATTCAAAAATCTTATTCAGTTAAGGAGATAATTAAGTGTAAAACCCTGTCTTATCTTTGTAGAAATGACTGATGTTGTAAGTCTAGTATCATGGAAGGTTGCTACACTCATCCTTACAATCTTTACAACTATTTTTCCTCAAACTTTCTTCTTGTGGTATATTATAATATCCTTACAAGATTGTGTTTTGCAACTTTCCTGACATATCCAATGGTTTTTAAGCCACACAAAAGGTTGTAAAAAGCTTATATCAAAACAGAAACAGGTTAAACCATAAAATAATTTGAAAATAAGCCTCACAGAATTAAATATGTTAGTTTTAATTTAAGTAGGCTAAAATTATCTATACATCACAGTTTATCGGGAAGTGAATTCCACACTGCAGAGGCAGCATAACTGAAAGATGTAGGTCCACATTATGAGGTTCTGGTGTTAGGTACATTTAGATACATTAAAGATGAAGAATGTAAGGGTTTAGTGAAAGTCTAAATAGATATCAGATTACAAAGGTACTGTAGTGCACAATTCTTAAAGTACTAGTTCAAGGGTCAAGCAAGTCCATCTTCTGTGAAAGATGACTTTAAAAGAAACAAAATGGTGAAGAAAGCATCCAAAAAACCTAATTCCGTTAAGGAGATATTAAAAGATTAGTTCAGTGGTCAAACAAGTCCATCTTCTGTGAAAGATGACTCTAAAAGAAACAAAATGGTGAAGAAAGCATTCAAAAATCTTATTCCATTAAGGAGAGGAGGCATTCAAATTTAAAGTTTGGTATCATTTGTGTAGAAACGACTGAAATTAGACTAGTTGTGAAGTCAGATTCCTCAAAGTCTTTATGTATTCTATCATATTTTGTCCTGCGATTGTGAGGCTTAAAAATGTAGCCCGAGGTTAATTGTGTGTATAAGATTACAGAAAGCCAGTGCTGAGTAATTGGGGCACTTTTGTGATTAAAATCACTCATCCGTGCTAGGTTTCTTAGTGGGAGAAATTTGTTTGCAAACTGGTGTTAAATAGCTGTGTATCATATGCCTGAGCTGATGTGTGCATTAACTGTGAATGATTGACGGACCATTTCTCCTAAGGAAAGATATTGCTTCATGCTTGACCACTGAACTAATTCTTGAACATATCAAGAAATAAAATAACACATTTTTTTAAACAATAAAATCAATCCTTGCAAATTATAATGACTTACTTGTTGTGGAGTTCTCGGGCAATGTAAAAATATAACTGTTTGGAATCAACAGCGGATCATTATCGTTAACATTGATCACGTTAACTCTGATGGAAGCCATTGCTGAGCCACCTTGAGAATCTGTCGCTGTTACGTTGAAGTCATACTGGTCTTTCTGTTCATAGTCTAGCACAGCTGAAGAAGTCAAAACACCTGTGAAAAAGAGAAATATATGTTTTTGAGGCAACATACATAATGGTTGTTTTCACCTTTACTTATACTTTTGACCTTAATGATGAATGCTGCATTGTGTCCTTGAGCAAGACACTTTACTTGCTTCAGTCCACTTAACTGTGAAAATGAGTACCAGCACTGCTGGGGAGTTAATCTCCGATGGACTGGCGTCCATTGAAACCGAGGATAAGCACCGGCTCTATGTCGCCTAATAGCTTGGATCAATTTAGCTTAACTTTTAACCTTATACTTTGACCAAATTTTTTTTTAAATACAAGATGTTACTGCTATATTGTCCCTCTTTTGGCATAGTGATGAATGTCAATTTCTATTACCTTTGTATATCAATTCCGCATACTGGTGAATATCTTTGGGACTAATCAAATATAAAAGAGAAGTAATATGTACATTTTCATAATAATTTTTAAAACTTTTATCTTTTGCCCTCTT
>JAIGNY010001321.1:0-29770 GCA_020152595.1 Chiridota heheva
TTCACATTCTCAGGGTGAGCTGCATGTAGCTCTTGTAGGACTACACTTTGTAATTCGTTTGGATAACCACTCTCACACTTCATAAAAGACGTCCTTGTTCGACTGACAACTCGTGTTTACGAGATACAAATGGCAAATATTATTTTCCTACTTCGTCATTCTCTGGCCAACCTACATTAGTAAAATGTCAAACTTTTGACAAGACATGGTCCCGTTCAGTAGCCTGACATAGTTTTACAGCTGTTACTGGTAGGTATCTATATGTAGTTGGTTAACTTTGGTAGCTTCATTGGTCCACATGACCAGGAAATTTGTCTTATCAAGTGCTTGTTCACTTGCCCTGGGAAACCTTGACAATAAATCTGCATTTGCATTTTGTTTATTTAATATCATTTCGATATTTAATATCAAATTCATAGCCACTAAGCAATATTGCGCAACGCTGCAATCTGGAGGCAGCTAGCACAGGTATACCTTTCCTAGGGCCCAACAAATACATCAATGGTTTGTGATAACAACAAAAATCGTTTTCCACACAAGTACTGATGAAATGCACGCACTCCATACACGATCGCTAATGCCTCCTTTTCCAGCTGTGAATAATTTCTTTCTGCTGTACTCAGGATTCTGGATGTATAAGCGATGTTTTTTTCCTCTGAGGTCATATGGGATATAACCGCCCCTATACCATTGTAAGATGCATCCACCGCAAGGGTGATGTCTTTAGATGGATCAAAATAAACTAAAGGGTTCGTATCCCATCCTCGTCGCCAATTGTTATGTCTGACTACTACGAATACGTTTTTTTTTAAGAAGAATACACAACACTGCTCATTGGATGTACGCCTGTATTCGAGGTAGCATACTACTCTTATAACGGGGTACCTAACATATATGACTATTCAGACATAGAGTTGATGGTGGTCTAGATCAAATGTTTTTGTGTTTTTATCTAAAATGTTATTACAGGGTTGGCAAGTGTAACAGGTTTGTGTGGGAAATTTACAACTTTGATATGACCTAATGGTTGCTGGCCAGATGTTATTACTGCCAATGTTTACATTTAGATATCAAATTTTTGAATTTTTCTTTATACTTGTGGGAGAGGGCAGTGTTGCCCTTAGGCAGGCAAGGAGGGGGTTTGGTCTTTACAAATGTGTTAGATTTATGTAAATGGAGCCCGGCGCCTGTATATGTTTGCTAGTAAAGGGGTGTAGTGACTTCTTTTACCAAAATGGTCAAAAAATCATGATTTAACTTTTTATAACATTTAAAAGATAAATTCCTTAACTTTTAGATGATAAAAATTTGATTCTTATTCTACCACAAATTAGAAAAATGAAGTTCAAAAGATAATCTTCCTTCAGAAAATACAAATCTTTAAACAATTCCAAAATATTTATACACCATCCTCTATAGATTTGAATACATTCACCTTTACTCAACCAATTTTCTTCATTTAAACACCAGCATGTAGCTTTGAATACAAAGAACAAGGGTATGTTGTTTTCATAGAGATTACTGCTTGACCTATGCCCATGAAGTGAGCTATTGAATGTCAGTCAGACAGTTCTTGTTATAATATATTATATCTAAGTAACAAAAATCACAACTTCATTAAACAACAGCTTGGACAAAACATATTTAGCCCTGCTCACTCATTAATATGCATTATCACCAAAAATGATTGGGTTCTTGTACTACAAATATTTATCCTGTATACTAATTATGACATGTCTGTTAATTGTGTACAGTTCATGAAATATAGTGAGAACAAGCATTTCATAGCAATTTCACATCAAGCCCCGCCCACCATGTATTTACCCCGCTAAGCGTAGCGGGGATATTTACGAGAGTTATACTTACCTTCCATGCTATAATATGCAATCTGGTCACACGACCTGATTCTAACGCACTTCTAACCGAACCTAAAAAACGCAGTAACCAGCCAAGCCCTGACCTCCATAATACCTCTGTACCACCTCACTCAACATTCCACCGAGGCCTGAACGAGAGGAGGCGGGCAGGATGCATGGAAGGTAAGTATAACTCTCGTAAATATCCCCGCTACGCTTAGCGGGGTAAATTACTTCAAGTTATACCTTACCTTCCATGCTATAATATGCAATCAGATTGCAACCGAGGATAGGAAGGAAGGGAGTTCAGATCGCCGCACATTTTTTTTTTTTTTTTTTTAATGGCTGGTACGAAAACTCACACGAACCGAATCCCGTTTAAAGGACGAAATTCCTTCACCTCGGAAGGATGAAAGACCTCAAGAGTGGGAGGAACTAAAACATAGGAAACCACGGCGAGGTACAGTCAAACCGAACAAGGCACCATTCGTTGACAGTAACGGAGGCAAACCTCGAAAGAACCTGGAGCGTAAAGCCCAGAAAAACAAGCCAACCGGAAGAGCGTTTGGACACAATTACAGCAAAGTGTCCACAAAAAACGCCACAAGCCACACCGGATTCGTCCACGAGACAGAACCGGCGAGGAAACTACGATTGGGAACGAAGCGTGTACCAACGAAAACGAATTGAAGAAATCCCGGACAAAGGGAAAAATTCGTTAGCGCATAACCGCGTAAGAGCTAAAGTTAGCGGGGAACACGAACGTCGAAAAGTGAGTCAGACCAAAAACAAGAGAAAAACCGCAAAAGCGGTTTCTCGAACGCCGGCACGAGAGATCCCGTGAAAGAGGTTATGCCCCGAACCCGAGTGCATACCGCGGCCGTTCTATGAACAGTTCAGACTACTTTAACAGAAAGCCACTGGATGATCTATCGGAGGAAAATGTCACATGACACACTACGAAGAGATCTCCCAGAACTCACCAGTGGTCGCGAGTCAAAGACCGTAGACCCCACCGGAAAAACCCTGGTGGATAGCTGCAAGGTATCCCAGAGCTCATGACGGAACTAAGCTGGAGAGAGGGCCCACCTCCACAACGGGGAGGGGCGAACAACCCCTCAGAAAAGCCATGCTACGTCGAGGAAAGGCGGGCCGAGGCCACACCATCAAACGAAGCGCTCCGGGACTGAGATGCAGTCCGCCGGAGCCCGGGAAAGAGACAAAAATCGTCCCTGACCCGAGGCTCGTACGTGAAGCCTGCAAGGTCTCGAGCAGCCAAAGTTCGTCCTGCGCCGAGACGAAAAAAGGGTCAAGTACCCGTCCAAGTTTCCGACAGAAGGGGTCACAAGAAAAGTGCCCCGACCTTGATCAAGAAGCCCCCGTCGGCACCGACGGTGATATCTGACGGGTGAAAACCTCGCTCCGTACACCAGGTGGGAGCACCCGCACCACCACCAAAGGGTGTGACCACCGACTGAACGTGTAAAGCGGAGGACTGAACGACACCATCCGAAGCCCAGAAAAAGCTGCCGACCCTGAGCAAAGGTTGTTGAAACCGACTGACCAAAAATCAAAGGCTAGCGAAACAAAAGGCAGGCCGTTAATATAAAACGTATACAAGAAGGGCTGCCAACCGTGTAAGGCTATGTAGCTGTGAGACGGCATGGGTCGTAAGACCGCGGAGCCGTACAACATAGTCGACGGCACCCAAGCGAGGTCCGAAAACTGTAGCAGTTGCGGGACCGCGTAGCCCAGGCCACGCCTATCAACAGCGAAGCTTGTCTAAGAAGTTGACTGGAGAAAGTGTTAACGTACTACGTAGAGTAACAACCTTGAAACCGCGGAGCCTACGGCTACGGGCGCGGAGAAAACGAATACCGTATGTCTGTACGGGCAGTTAAGTAACAGGCCGTAAAACCGCAAGGAAGCAGCTGTAAGGTGTTAAAGTATGGAAGGAACCATACGTGCCGTTGTTGGTAATAGCTACCCCAAACGTAGGGTTGTCTACCAAAAAGGCCACCTATGGTCAAGAAAAATATCCTTCATGGAGGTAATATTGACAAGTAGGGGTAACGTACTACGTCAACCGTATGAGTCATAAACCCCAACACTGGGGTAGAAATCACGAAAGAGGTGACGTCCTGTGTATACTACACGGACCGTTAAACACCCTGCACCACGGAGCGGAAAAGCGCGTGGCTACTGGGGGGACTTACGCCGTACAAAGTACGCAACCCCGTTAAGTATAATAGATCCGTTATGGGTCTACAAAGGCGTCAGCATGACAAGTAAAACCACGAGTCCACCGCCAACGATGTCGCTGTGCACCACGGAGCAAAAAGCTCGTGGCTACGCGAGGGGACAACTGGTACTGGTACGTGTCCCGAACGAAGTAGCTATCAGTACCAAAGGACCGTCTAGGTCCACGATAGCGTGAACGTACTACACCTGTAACGTGAGTCGTTATCTTATTATACCTCTATTCACCACGGGGCCACCGAGTAAGTGGCGACGCGTAGGGAAGAAGTACACAGTACGCGTTCCGTTGAGAATAGGTAAAATATATATAAACTGAGGCCGTAAGAAATACGGAGGAGTTCACGTGCCACGCAAGCTATACGAGTCGTAAACTGAGTTTGTTCCATCACGGAGCTACGAAACCGGTAGCTGCGTGGGGAAGAGGGGACGACCGTCGTACTCAGTACGTGTCCCGGTAAGAGAAACGGCCGCGGAACGCAGTAGTTCATGGCTACTGGTCCTCTACCACACAGCCGCGCCGCTGGTATAGGCTGCTAACTCCGTTTGTATAAAATCACTACGGAGCCGCGAAGCCGGCGGCTACGCGTGGGGGACTGCCGTCGAACGCTAAAAACGTCCCAGCAAGAAAAACGACCGCGGAACACTGCAACACGCGGCTAACGGTCGCAATATCCCGAAGTTCCGATACCCGGGTTTATCGTACGTTGTACGTAAAACCGCGTTAATATCTGTAGAATGTGAGCCGAAGGTCTCGTTCGACGCAAGAATCACATTCAGAGTAGTTTGAACGGTCGTGGAACTACGTAACACGGAGGGAATAGCTCTCGTGATGGTATGCCTCCCGTAAAGAAGGAAATCTTATCACCCGAGCGCTAGGCCTCGAACCCGAGCAAGCGCTAACACGCGACGCATCCTGGGAGCGTGACGTACCGACAAACGGGGACTCGTCCTCGTGTCCATGAACTGGTGAAAAACTATGCGGAACCGTGACGTTCAACGCGAAAATTTCACCAAGTCAGCTCACACGGACGTGGGGATCTCGAAACTAACGGGTGTGACGTACGTTGTACGTTACCTTGCTGTAGAACTAAGCAGCACTACAGATCAAACGTCATCCCATGCCCGGACGGAGCCGCGTTGTTGTGTTACGGACCCGAACGGGGCCGTAAACAAGCCGTGGGGCCGTATGGAACCGATTACCGGAGCCGTACGGACCCTAATGGACCCGTGCAAGGAATCCAATGGCTCTACAACTAGCCGTAAAAAAGGGGACTAACTCACGTAAGACCCCGTAGGGCGTCGCCTCTTGTTGGCCGACCGGTCCCATCGCGGAACCGAGGACCACAGTGGTGTACACGGGTTTGAACAAGTCGATAACACCAAAGCGCAACCTAAGAAGCGTTTACATGCGACGCACCGCAGGACAGTCAAGGCGCGTAACGCACCGACACTAGGGACCTGCCCGTCGTGTCGATGATATAGGCGCAAAACATCGCGGAACTGTGACGTTCAACGCGGAAAATCCTACAGAGGCAGTTCACACGGCCGTGGGACAGCGTAGCTATGACCAAGCAGCTTCCTAGCTAGCGAACTCAACTTCGGGGTTCATCGTACAGTGTACGTTATCCCGTTGCAAAAACTCCGAAGTCGTACAGGCCCGTACGGTCTAGAGAAGCGTTTGCACGCTATGCAAAGCAGGACCTCTGAGGTGCGTAACGTACCGACGCACGGAGGCCTGTCCTCCGTGCCGACGATACTGGTGAAAGTAATTGCGGAAACGTAACGTTCAACGCGGATAATCGTATAAATGGTGTTCACATGATCGTGGAACTGCGTAGCTAATGGCCACGGAACCATGAATAGAATAGCTCTCACGGCGCTATACTACTTGTGAAGATTATCACTTGTCACCTGGCCGCATAGCTCGTAGCTAGCGGGTGCATATCTGGGTAAATCGTACGGTGTACGATATCCCGTTACAAAACTACGGAGCCGTACGCATCCGAACACCGGAGCCGCACGCTCTCGGTCGCACCTTGAAAAATACCGGTCGCGGTGGAGTCTGTGCTCCGACCACGCCGCTGGAACCCAATCGCTGCAAAGAGTACCACGAATGGACTCGCAGCATAATCTACACGCGTAACGCGTGAGATGGATGTGACCGGAGCGTAAAGCAAAGAAGCGTTATCACGCTATGCCGGGTCATCAAGGGTGTGTAGAGCATCGACGCCCGAGGACCTGTCCTCCATGTCCATGATACTGGTGAAAATAATTACGGAACGGTAATGTTCAACGCAGACAATCTTAATTGCGTTCGCACGAGTCGTGGAACTGCGTAGCTAATGGCAGGACCAAGAAGAAAATAGCTGTCGGGATGCTATACTTCTTGTAAAGAAAGTCATCTGTCACCTGACCACGTAGCGTAGTAGCTAGTGGGCGTATAACCGGGCGAACCGTACAGTGTACGTTATCCCATTAAAGATAAGTTCCGCTCACTGGAGCCGTCCAATGGAAGCGAAAGGACCCGTAAACGCGGACCGTGGACTCGTATGGAACCGTAAACACGGGCCGCGGAACCGTCCAATGGAACCGTACGGACCCGTAAAACACGGACCGTGGAACCGTACGGACCCGTAAACATGGGCCGTGGAACCGTATAACTGTCGTAGCCGTTGGCTACGGGACCAAGAAGAAAAATAGCTGTCTCAATGCTATACTTCCGGATGAACCGTACGGTGTACGTCTTTCAAGAGGCGCTCCGCTAGGAGTGGGCGGCGGCCCCGCCTCCCTGGCTTTGGACCTGGGTGGCGGTGGGGAGACGAAGAGGGCCTCTCAGACCGTCGCTTCTCCACTTTCTCCGCCGCTCTTTGAAAGTACCGGTCGCGGTGGAGTCTGTGCTCCGACCACGCCGCTAGATCCCAATCGCTGCAAAGAGTACAGGGATTTGACTCGCAGCATAATCTACACGCGTAACACGTGAGATGGATGTCACCGGAGCGTAATTTAAAGAAGCGTTTGCACGCTACGCATCACGAGACATCCTGGGTGTGTAAAAACATCGACACTCGGGGACCTGTCCTTCATGTCCATGATACTGGTGAAAATAAATACGGAACTTGTAACGTTCAACGTAGACAGTCTTAATTGCGTTCACACGAGCCGTGGAACTGCGTAGCTAATGGCTACAGGACCAAGAAGAAAAATAAGTGTCAATGCTATACTTCTTGTCAAGAATGTCACCTGTCACCTGACCACGTAGCTAGTGGGCGTATAACCGGATTAAACCGTACGATGTACGTGAACCCGTTAAATACGGACCCGTGTAAACACGGGCCGCGGAACCGTCCAATGGAACCGTCCGCCCTGTAACAACGGGCCGCGGAACCGTATGGAACCGTCCAATGGAACCGTCCGCCCCGTAACAACGGGCCGCGGAACCGTCCGCCCCGTAACAACAGGCCGCGGAACCGTATGGATCACGGAACCGTCCAATGGAACCGTCCGCCCCGCAACAACGGGCCGCGGAACCGTATGGACCACGGAACCGTCCGCCCCGTAACAACGGGCCGCGGAACCGTATGGATCCCGGAACCGTATGGATCCGTCCCCGGAACCGCACAATGCCCGCACATAGGGCTGCGGAACCGTCAGGGATGGTCCAACGGAACCGTATGGAACCGGCCGCCCCGTAACAACGGGCCGCGGAACCGTATGGAACCGTCCAATGGAACCGTTCGCCCCGTAACAACGGGCCGCGGAACCGTATGGAACCGTTCGCCCCGTAACAACGGGCCGCGGAACCGTCCAATGGAACCGTTCGCCCCGTAACAACGGGCCGCGGAACCGTATGGAACCGTCCAATGGAACCGTTCGCCCCGTAACAACGGGCCGCGGAACCGTATGGAACCGTCCAATGGAACCGTTCGCCCCGTAACAACGGGCCGCGGAACCGTATGGACTCCCGGAACCTTATGGAACCGTCCCCGAACTCACAACAACCGGCGTTCAACGCGTTACAAGGGTTGTGGAGTCGACAGGGACTGTCCAATGGAACCGTTTGGAACCGTGTTTACAACTTAGGCGACGTTCGTTAACGCCCCTAAGAGGTTATCTCTCTCTCTCTCTTACCGTTACCGCTCTAGGCGCAACGCCTCTAAGAGCGTAACCTTCTCAGTGAATCTCTTTTATATCTGAAAAGAGAAGAACATATATCCATGCGTACATACACAAATACGGCAAAGTAAGTATGATCTTACGGACACGCTAAAGAGAGACGAGGCCTAGCAGTCTAAACAGAACATCAAAACTCTCTTAAACAGAAAACATTTTTACTGAAAAATAAATTTCTTAAGAGAAGAACGTAAGTCCAAGCGTACAAACCTAAACACGGCAAAGTAACTATGATCTTACGGACACGCTAAAGAGAGACGAGGCATAGCATTCTAAACAGAACAACAACACTTGCTTTAACATAATTTTTTTTTAAAACCAAACAATTTTCTATCTGAAAAACTTTAGAAACCCGAGAAAACGCATCCAACGTAATGACTTTACTAGCGCCGGGGTAGCGTGGGAAACACCAACCACTGTGTACTTTAGGTCTGTAAAGATAAAAAGGAAAGATTATTTTCCCTGTAATTAGGTCGTCGGAGAGAACCACCCACGGTCTCTCCGACACTAATTCAATCCTGAAAATTAAATATTTTATCTCCAAACTGTGTGAGAAAAATAAAAATATTCATATGCTGTTAACGTGAAAACGAAAATAAGCTCGCTAGTAACAACTGTAGCTCCCTAGAGTTGTTACAGGGCGACCCCACATTTACCCAGCGGCGACTATTACCCAATGCGCATGCGCCAAAATCGAAAAAGGAAATTGGCTTAATGCATACGAGAAGGTGTACTGAAATATCCTAACGTGCTAAACACTATACATAGTATAACGCTAGGGTCACCTCGAGGCGGGTGGGGCTAAGGGAGAAAAAGACTAATTCCCGGGGCGAGAGGTCCCCTAGACAGGCACAACCTGTGCTCTAGGACCTAAAACACCCACCACGAGAGTAGGACGCTCTCGAACTAGCCACTCGCTATGTACGAATGGAGACAAACACCCGCTATCCTAAGTGTAGGCTACACGGGTAAAGTCGTGTAGGTCGGCCGAAGAAATCTCGGACCCATGGCTATCTCACCCTTCTCTCGGAAGACTTGAAAAGGCGAGCCAGATGAGAACGGGCAGCGTAAAAACCCTTCAGGTAGAAGCTGCCGAAGAGAAAAGAGTTAGAAAGGTTAATTAAAAATAAAATAAAAGTGACCAGTTTTCAGCGATGTTAGTGAAACAACGCGCTGAAAAAGAGTGAGGTGGTACAGAGGTATTATGGAGGTCAGGGCTTGGCTGGTTACTGCGTTTTTTAGGTTCGGTTAGAAGTGCGTTAGAATCAGGTCGTGTGACCAGATTGCATATTATAGCATGGAAGGTAAGGTATAACTTGAAGTAAATATTAATGATATATGACCTGCTAACAATGTAGACATGTGCACAATACCCATTAACAGTAGCATAGCAAGTATTACATAAAAGTGTCAAATAACTGCTTAATAATCACTTATTCGAGAATTTTATAATTAGCCCCGTCCACTCATTAATATGCATGATATCATCACCAAAAAATAAAATGGCTCTTGTACTACATATAAGTATTTTGTATACCAATTATGACATGTCTGCAGTGTACGGTTCATGAGATATTGTAAGAACAAGCATTTCATAGCAATTTCACATCAAGCCCCACCCACCATGCATAATAATGATATACGACCTGCTAACAAAGTAAACGTGCGCAATACCTAACAACAGTAGCATAGCAAGTATTACATAAAACTGTCAAACGACTGCTTAATAATCACTTATTTAAGAATTATATAATTAGCCCCGCCCACTCATTAATATGCATGAAATTGTCACCAAAGAATTACATGCTTCTTGTACTACATATAAGCATACTGTATACTAAATATGACATGTCTGAAGTGTACGGCTTATAAAATATTGTGAAAACAAGCCTTTTATAGCAATTTCACATCAAGCCCCACCCACCATGCATAATAATGATATAAGACTTGCTAACAAAGTAAACGTGCGCAATACCTAACAACAGTAGCATAACAAGTATTACATAAAACTGTCAAACGACTGCTTAATAATCACTTATTCAAGAATTTTATAATTAGCCCCGCCCACTCATTAATATGCATGATATCATCACCAAAAATGTTAGGGTTCTTGTACTACATATAGACTTTCTGAATACTAATTATATCATGCCTGCAGTGTACGGTTCATGAGATATTGTGAGAACAAGCATTTCATAGCAATTTCACATCAAGTTCCGCCCACCATGCATATTAATGATATGAGATCTGCAAACAACGTAGAGATGTGCACAATACCTTATAACAGTAGCATAGCAAGTATTACATAAAACTGACAAACGGTTACTACATTATCACAATTTTAAGAAATTTAAATTTAGCCCCGCCCACTCATTAATATGCATAATATCGTAACTAAAATCAATAGCGTTCTTTTACTTTATATAAGTATCCTGTGTACTAAATATGACAAGTCTACAGTGTATGGCTCATAAGATATCGTGAGAACAAGCTAAAGGTCACACTCCGACACACATACATGTTTGCACACACGCCAAAGTGACTGTTAAGGTTCCTGATGCCGTTGGCATTGGAACTAAAAAACGGCAAAAGTTTTTTGAGGAGTGCACTAATGTTTATCTCAGCTTACGAGTAGTAAGAATACGTGGGTATTTTTACAAACATAAACGAAAAGGCCAGCTTAAATTCTGAAACCTGTATTGAACCTATTTTTTTCAGTATAAAGGTGGACATTCATTTAAGCCAAAAGTAGAGAAAAAGAATAAATTGTATATTTCTAAATTTATGAAAATACACTGCCTAGCCTCTCTGGAAAAAAAGATTTATTTGTTCGTAGAAAACAAGCTAAACAACGGTAAGGTATAGTATCTTTAATACCAAACATGGGTAAAATTATGGAATTACAATGAGAATCACATGATCTACACTTCTGTCTCGTATTACCTACATTTAATTAAGGATACTTTGGGCTTAATTATAACGTAGATTTAAAACGTGTATCTTAGCAATATGTGTAAAACATGTTTCAAATTTTGAAATGTAAAAAGTTATTCTCCTGCATACAGAACGAAAGTGTTTAAACAGGAAATAAAAATATCCTTACCTTTTCATCCAAATTCTTTTACTTGTGTTCTCTTTCGCCTGTATAATACAAATAACAGTGGCAATCATGACATATTTCCATACCATTGTTTATCGTCGACGTTTGACTATGTGATGATCTACCCAACTGGTCCCATCAAAAGAACATGACTCACATCATTGCTCAAAGACGTTGGAGATGGATTGGACATGTGATAAGATGAGGTAACATTTTCATCACTAAGACAGCCTTACACTGGACTTCGGAGAGTAAACGAAAGAGAGGGAGACCAAAAACTACATAGAGGCGTATCGTTGAGGCAGACCTGAAGAAGCTCAACCACACCTGGAATACAATTGGGGAGATGACCAAAAACAGACAGAAGTGGAAGACCCCATATGCCAGAGAGGCGTGACGGGCAGTAAGTAAATTTGACTTTGAAGAATATTGACTGCGATTCTTTCACAATTTCTCTGGGTGTATTTCAGCAGTAAATTTGAGTGTTTTTATAGTAGGACAAAATGATATGTACCTAGTTGTCAACTCTTTTTAAATATATTTTAGATGTGACCGGTTTTCATTAGAACATACTTTGAATACTGTTCAATACATATACATGTATGTTTATTCTATTCATAAATTAATTTTCCTTCCTTCTTTTTGTTGGTGGGTCATTTCATCGCCATCCATGGAGTTGCCGACCTTATTGCCTCTGCCACACATATTCGTAAAATGATCAAATGTTTTTTCAGGTAACATGAAATGAAATGCATCATTTCATATCAATTACTTGACCTCTGACCTATAAATGGCAGGTCCCATTAGGTGCAAGACACAACACTACATCACCCTCCACCAAATTACAAAGTAGCATTACCTACCAAGTGCCAACCCAATAACACGGTTTTCCCAGAAAGTGCAACACAATATGTACTATTCTAAGTAATTATTTGACCTTTTGAATTTTAAGTGGCATATCCCATTATGTTGTGGGACGTAACCCGGTATTAGCCTCCACCAACCCACCAAGTAAAAATCTCTACCAACCAACCAAAGATGAATACCATAGTAATTATGTTTTTCCAACGAAATACAACACACAATTTACCATTATTATTTAAACTCTAACCTTTGACATTTAACAACATGTCCATCTTTCCCAAGAAACAACTCTTCATCATCCTTCATCAAACCACCAAGTAGCAACCAATTACACCTATGTATTTTCCATAACACGCGATCGACCAAAATTTACCATTCTAAATTACCTATTTGACCTCTGACCTTTGACCTTTAATTGACATGTTCCATTTTGTGCAAAACACAACCCTATATCACCTTCCACTATCCAACCAAGTATCAACTTAATATAGCTAAATAATTTTTTAGTAACCACAACACAAAATTTACCTATTTCAATTAATCATTTGACCTCTGACCTTTAAGGTACATCACCCACATTACTGTGTACGGAACATAAGTTCAACTTGATTGCTTGTACGGTTTTCTCTGTACACGCGACACAAAATGTTGTACACTCACATACCCACCCACCTACCCAAACACACACCTACCCACCCAAACACCCACCCACCCACCCAAACACCCAGCCACTCACCCAAGCATCCACCAACCCAAACACCCTCCCGCCAACCCAAACACACCCACCAACCCAAACACCAACACCCACTCAAACACCCACCCAAGCAACCACCCACCCACCCAACTAACCATCCACCCAACCCACCCACAAAAGTGGGTACTATACCTTATTGCCATAAATAATATATGTTGCTATGAGGTAATAAACATTAAGTTGTGCTTCTCACATACCTTCTTTCCTTCATTAACGTCTTCACATTTGATGACACGTGATTTCAATTCGTTGAGTAAGATCTGTTTCTTCTCATTTATGATCATGCCGTTGGTCGGATTTTTAAGTCCGCATTTTATATCGAAAAGGTCTATTGCTTTTGACGAGACATCATTAAGAAATGTATCCAGCATTCTTTGAAAAGGAAAATATCCTTTCTCGAACAAGCACTGAACAAAAGAAGATAAGTAACTTAAAAAAAGTCGTTAGGCGTTATCTTGAATCTAAGTGTATTATTTATATGCAGTAAAATATGTCGGCTAAAACACTTTGTACTAACAATTTGGAAGTCAAGCTTTTGTGTTTTATCAGGTATGAAGTGGTCTAACACGGGTCATGTTGTAACGTTACAAAATTGCACTGAAAAATTAATCTCTTGTCATGCTTGTGGTTAACTAAGTAGGCATCTAAGATACATGGTTTCTTAAGTAAGCTTCATTCATTTTCATCATTTTATGATATGTTATTTTAATGTTTCCCACATTTTTACCTCCCAAGGAGAATAAACGTGCAATTGAGAATGTACTCACAGGATGCAATCATTCACCTGTCCGTAACCCCGTTTTCTAATGACTAATTTTAATTTGTTACATACATCATGTACATTCTGATTCTAATATCATGATGAGTCGTCTTCACTAAAAGATCTCAATCTAGATTTAAGCGCACAACGTAACTCCCTGAAATCTCTGAATAAACGAAGTTGTACAAAATGAAGTACTTTACGATCCTTAAAACTTGATTGAAAAAGAAATAGCTTTGATGTTGATAATCATTCCAAGTCTCCTTTGTTTATTAACCTTAATATCATTAGTTTCCTGCATTGTAGGCAGGCTTATGACATAAGATGCATAGCTATGAATAAGTGATACTTCTGAAGTTTTGATTCTCAAGTTGCCATATTTTTCAAATGTGCATATATTGAGAGTTCTTGGCAAACAAATTTCTTCTCTGTATTATATTGAACGTATTATGCATTATATGCACGTGTACACACGTAATTACTGTACGTAAAAATTGGTTGCAGTGCGTCTGCAATATCAGATTATGAACATTCCCTGAACAGACTGGTCTGCTATAAATTAGACAAAAGCTTCTATCTTTGATAATGTAACAGCCCCACGATATTTCAGACCAAGAAATTCATTTACCAGTTTCTCGAGCGAACCATACATGTATCACAAGAGGGCATCAAGCCCTTTTAGGCCCGGGTAGAAAATATTTGGGGCCGATCGCAATATAAATTTCGAGTGGAGCACAGCTCGCTGGAGTGAAGAGTGTTTCGCGTTCCTGACAGAGGCGTAGGGAGCGGGAAGAGGAATAACTTTCTTCCAGGTTATTGGCATCAAATTGGGAAATTATTAACACGCAATTCAAAAGAATTGCTCAATCTAATGGAAAGTTTGGTAAAAGTAAAAGTATTGGGTATTTTGCAGAATGTAGCAACATTCCCCAAAATTGAAGAAAATTATCCGAAAAATGAGAATTTCCCAAACATTGAAGTAGATTTCTTCATGAACAACAACATTTTGTTAGAAACTTAATCAACCAGTGCAATATATCACCCTATAACTGGTTTTTACCCCACCCTAGAGGTGACACTTCCTTTGTCCCTGGTCCCTGCTTGGGAGTTTTACCTTTTATATCTGCCATTTTCCCCTAAATAATATAATTCATACCAGAATATCAACTAAAGTGTATACACCGAGAAATTTTAACTATACCATACATCATCTGGAGCGAAAATGCCACTACTGCACAAATGAATAATTTTGTGGGGATAGATTCATGCAAAATGATATCACCTTGTTGAACCTATGCAGATAGGCATAAAATGCCATTTCAGAACGAAATCGGGAAAATATTTACATTTTTATTGCTTCTTAACTAATATCTAATTGCTTTATGGTCATAACAGTGATTGAATGTTGAGACCTGAAAAAATATGAAGGTAATATCTCATTTTAGAGTTAAGAATTGTTACTTTACATGGCGTTACGGCCAACAAATTTCTTTATATCCGAAGCTTTGATTGTACTTGTAGGAACAAAAGTTAAATTGATGCTATTACAATCAAACATGTTGTCAACTTACATCTGCCACCGCTTTGTCAAACTGATTGATGGCGTCATCTCTAACTTGCATGATAGAATAATGAAAAGCTGTCTGTCAATGTTAAGAAAATATTATGAACTCAGTATGATGATGATGATGATAATGATGAAGATTCGATTAGTTTTTGTATGATGTAAACACAGTAGTTACATGTTGGAGCTTAAAACCGTAAGACAGAAAAATAAAAATGAATTGATCATTTCTGCTCTGCAAATGTTATTTTAGAAAGAGCAAATTAAATCGCTTCGAATTCAAAGTTTTAGTGATTTCTTGAAATTTCAACTATAGATTCAACTTTATTATGGGATGATGTTGATATGAATGGTGCTAACAACAATATTCACTAGGATGACAGTAGAGTAAACTAATGTACATATAAATCTCCCAGGATGTAATCTTTGAGAGAGGTGAGTGGTAAATAAGAGGTTGACCAGTAGCGTAGCATTGTAGCAAAGGGGAATTTGTTTATATAGGGAACTTCTAAATTTAAACAGTTTTGGCTAAAAAAATTCTTCTCACATTTCTTTTTTGTATTTTGTGTTTAAATTCATTCCTATTGCATATATATGTTTTTGTGCCCTATTGACAGTAGTTTTATTTGGAAATTACTCAGTATCCATGTAAAATACATGCGACATTAGAGGAAGAACTGAAGTTTACGAATGGTACTTGGGAAAAACATGAATGTTGGTATGCGGAAGTCTGTTCTACAAGATGCATGTATTAAAAACTTACGACTCTATCGTTGTTTCTTTCAAATATATCTCTTTTTCTTTCCATCAATTTGTGGGAGAAATTGTCCAGGTTTTTGACATCTTCTGGTGAGAAGCCAATACAAACTCTCTTCAAGTTTTGATTTGTCTCATTTTGAGCCTTGTTGTGAATTTCTGCAAGTTTGTCTTTATCCTGGATGATATCTTTCACAAGTTTCTAGAAGAAACGTAAGAAGTATAGTAAATATTTAAAGTTAAAATTGCAGGTCCGATTAAAGCTGATCTGTCCACCCATTTTCCTCATATACATTATGGCTAATGACACTTGGCTAATGACGTTTTGCCTGTCACATTTTGTCGGTCATTGGCTTTTCAACCTTGTCCTGGACCTCATGACTATTCAAACCATGACAATTAAGGATTTAAATACAGGGAACAACATGTGACGCACCACATGTGACACAATATATTTACAGCAGACTTTGTATAGGTAGTTCATAGAAAAATGTGATCTGTGATCTTTAAGCTTCAGAATATAGCAACATTTTATTTCACGTGCGGTATGATATCCAACATCCAACACAAAATTTCTTTTAAAGAAGCAGGTTAAATCATTTATAGTTATATCATTTGAGATATGATCTATGACTTTTTAAACATGCACAACATATTTGTATGTGTAAGAACCACACCATGCCACCTGGCAGTTTGTCTATGATCAATACTCCATTAAAACGTAGGTCACCTTGGTCAAGGTCTTTCCTACTGCAACAGCACAATACTCCATTAAATGGTTTCTGGTAACCACAAAAAGCCTATATGCTTGAAGATATACGGTCATTTATAAGATTGCAGGTCTTTAAGCCTGTAATCCATGGCGTTTAGAAACAACAAAGCACCGCTTATCTCTATAGCCTGTCATATTTTTACCAGTATGTCCTTACACAAAAACCTGCTCTCCATTTAATACAAGTGTGGCAAGAAAGGACAACATTTGTAATTGCCGATTAACGTTTGACATTTCACCTATAATTGTACTAGTCTGAGGAACCCAATTTCACGGAATAAAGTTACCTTGCCACCACTTTGGGTCTTTTGTCGACCTTGGAAGTTTTAATGCTGCAAAATTCTTTATTTGGACTAGTATTTGACCTCTGACACCTGATATGTGAATGTTGACCTCATCATTTTTATTTATAAAAAGATTTGACTTTAGAACACTGACCTTTGACTTCCTTATCAACAACAGGCACAAATATCCAGCACTTTTTTTCAATATTGGTGAGAAATTGAATTTATGATGTATAACATACACATCAAGAACACAAAGCTCACCACCCCTACACCCACAGACAGAACACACACACACACACACACACACACCAATACACACGTCAGCATGACTACACATACATTACCGGCTTCTGTATGGCACCGGCCACGGATGCTGGAGAGCCATCAGACACTGCAGAGCCAGCGTACACCAAAGAGCCAGCGGACGCCGGAGAGTCAGCGGACGCCGAACAGCCAACGAACGCCGAGTAGCCAGCGGATGCCAGACAGTCAGCAAACGCTGGACAGCCAGAGAATGCCGGACAGCCAGCGGAAACCGGACAGCCAGCGGAAACCGGACAGCCAGCGTACGCCGAAGAGCCAGTGGACATTATTCGAGTATAACTTTGTTAGACGGCGGTTTTTGTCGATCAAATTCCACAGGGTTCTTATTCCAAAAAAAAATGAGAGGGTGGAGTCCAAAATCACTAATCTGAAGCCTACCTGCCTACAGTGATGTGTGCGTTTCTCCCGTGCAAGCCCACTCTGCATCTCAGCTTTGAAGCCAGAGTTAAGGTTTGAGCTTAATAGCATAAATCATCAGTGATACTTCCATTTGTGATTAATTTAGCTGTGTTTACAGTTAATTTTAAGTTTGAACCTTATTCTTAAGATCAGCTGAGACGTGAGAAATATATATTGGCCTAAAGGAAGTGACCATGAGGAGTTTCAAATCAGCAGAAACATGTTCATGTGGGACGAGTTTCAAATCAGCAGATACGTGTCCATGTGGATGGAGTTATGTAATAGCGGCATGTTAGTTTTTCAAATAAAAAGAAAGAAGCTTTTTACTCTATCCAACGATTTTCACATGACATGATGGCATTTTTCGTGATATTCATATATAATATCTTGCCATAATGTTGTAAATCGCACCAAACTTGTTCCAAAGACCTGTCGCGGTATAACGATGAATATTGAGGATGAATGTCTTTCTCCACATGTCACTTACTGACTAGTTTAATACTAAGTGGAGTGCGTAGCTACATTTACGCAGGGCTACATTTCACGGTTGTTTCTAATGCGCCATGCCCATGCAACTTATTCTGACAGAAAATTCAACTAACAATTCCCGTACGAGCCCTGCAATTCGTTGACATGGTCGCATGGCGCAATCTCTAGTTTTCAAACCTCTTTCTGCCCATACTTCACATTTCCCGCCCGCTGTATAATATTAGAAAACATCCACCACACCCATCTCTCCCACATAAGCTCAGCCCATACAACCTTCCACAACACACCAATCACCTACAATCAAGCTATACGCGTCCAGACGAGGCCCTCAATGCTTCACGTCACCCCTCCAAGGACTGGGAAATAAGCAGCTTCTTGGTATATTTCCCTACTACAGTACTAAGGCGTATACACAACAGCGGGCCCAGCATAAACAAACCATTATTTCTGACACTTCACACTGCGCATTGATATTCGCGCAATCAGCTATATAGCGTGTAGTTTACATCTATGACACAATTATACAAACAAGTCAATGCCCGGTGCTGATTGTGACAGTGATCATATACCTGTCAAATGTAAAATCCAAGTAAAACTTAGATCATATAAGAAACCTAAAAAGGAACCTAAATTACAGATCAACCTGTTAAAAACTGATCCAGACATAAAAGAGCGATTCTTAGTTTCAGTGAAGAACAATTTCCAAGGTCTGGAAAGCCTCACTGAGGCTGATGATATGTGGCAAAAAATGAAAGATTCAGTAACAAAAGCAATGAGTGAACAGATTCCAAAACAGGCAAATAATGATCACAAAAAGTGGATGACCGAAGAAATCCTGGACTGAATGGAAACAAGACGGTTAGCAAAGAATGATGATGAAAGATATCATGAAATAAACAGCGTAGTAAAGAAAAGATGCAATGAAGCCAAAGAAACCTGGATCAATCAAGAGTACAAAGAAATTGAGAATACACGTAACATAAACAGTAAATACATGTACGAAAAAGTCAGAGAACCAACAGGAAAACATACCTGTACACAGACAGGTTGCATTAAATCAAAAGGTGGTATCATCCTCATGGACAAAGAGAACATTCTACACCGATGGTCAGAATACATTGAAGAACTCTTTGATGATAACAGAGTAGAAAAACCTACCATTAAAAAGAACACGGAGGGCCCACCAATACTACAGGAGAAAGTGCAAAGAGCCATCAGTAGCATGAAACATGGCAAAGCATTAGGACCTGACAAAATGCCAATTGAAGTTTTTGTGGCTCTTGATAATGTAGGCATTGAAACTATAACTAGGCTTTTAAATATGATATATGATACAGGAAAGATACCACCAGATATGAGCAAATCTATCTTCATAACCTTACCCAAGGAACCAGGTGCAACAGAACGCGAACTACACAGGAACATTAGCTTGATGAGCCATATCACCAAGGTCTTGCTTCGTGTTCTAATATCCAGGATGAGAAATAGTATTCGGCCAGAAATTTCAGAAACACAATTTGGTTTTGTTGTAGACAAAGGCACTAGGAATGCAATATTTACACTATCAATGGTCATGGAAAGGTGCATAGAAGTACAGAAAGATTTATATTTATGTTTCATTGATTACTCCAAAGCCTTTGACAAAGTCAAACATGAAGATCTCTTTGAAATACTCAGTAATTTGAATATTGACGGAGAAGACCTAAGAGTTATAAGATACCTATACTGGGATCAGGAAGCAGCAATAAGACTTGAAGGAGATTACAGTGAATTTAAGGTAATCCGAAGAGGAGTCAGGCAGGGGTGTGTTTTTTCACCAGATCTTTTCAACATTTACAGTGAAACAATACTTCGTAACATCGACAGTCTTGAGGGGCTGAAAGTTGGAGGCTATAATATGAATAACCTACGCTATGCAGATGACACGGTACTTATAGCAGAGTCAGAAGAAAAACTGCAGTCTCTTCTGGATAAAGTTGTAGAGGAAAGTGAAAAGAAATTGCTGTCTCTAAATGTAAAGAAAACAGAATATATAGTGGTTTAAAAAAAGCCATAAACCTATTATGTAGTATACAAAGCCAAGGAGAAATAATTAAACAAGTACAACACTTTAAGTACTTGGGCTACACACTAACATCAGATAGTCGGTGCATTAACAAACTTAGAAAACGCATTGCAATTGCCAAAGACATGTTTACAAAAATGAATCCAATTCTGAAGAATAGAAATATTGGAATGGACACGAAAGTCCGTGTCTTGAAGGCATATGTATGGTCTACTCTTCTCTATGGCTGTGAATGCTAGACAATTACTAGTGACATCAAGAAAAGATTAGAAGCTACGGAAATGTGGTTCATTAGGAGAATGTTAAAAATATCTTGGACAGAAACGAAAACAAATGATGATGTCCAGATAGCTTCAGGCATGGACAGGTCACTACTCAATGCCATCAGAAGGAGACAGATGGAATTTTTTGGGCATGTTTATCGGGAGGGTGGGTTGGAACAGCTTGAAGTATGTGGGAAAATTGAGGGCAAAAGAAGCAGAGGAAGGCAGCGAGTTAAATATGTCCAAAACTTAAACAACTGGGCAACCAACAACAGCCTAAGTAACAATAAGTTTATACATAATGTCTGTTCCAGACTCGGCACCTAGAGAGAGAGAGAGAGAGAGAGAGATTGTGTGACACACACCCATGCTTATTCACGCTGTCAAACGTGGACTACAAGTTCACACTACCAAACCGTAGACGCCGTTAGATATAGCTAATTTGGGAATATGATTAAAGATGTCAGCATGTTTGATAAGAAATAATAAAAGGAAGTCTCAATTTATCAATATTTTGGGTGTAAATAAATATTTGTTTTAGTATCATTTCCACGGTATAGCCGAGGACGATAAATTCATGACTTCCAATTGTAGACGATGGAATCTAACCGACAAACCGTGGATGTAGAACTATCAGGTACATGTTTTGTATGTCGGAACCCAATCGAATAACCATGGACGTATTATTTTGTGTATGACGGAGCCAGTCAATACACAAAACCACATCGTGACACCACTTATACATAGTGAATACACATGATACAACCGGAGACTAACCAATCGTGGCCAAACTTCCGAATGTCAAAACAATTTGAGAGCTCCATCAAAATCACATTAAATGATTAGATTGGCAGTTTTAGGTAGTTGCTACAAATGAGGACAGTCCGCTTTTGTAGGTTTGTCCTCGGTTAACAGATGTGTATTTATATGAACGCCCATGGTTGGCGCCACGAGTCAAGGCACCCACACACGTACACCGTAATATTAAAGGGGTGTTGCAAAAATAGGTCGGCCGTGAGGTTTATTGTCTGCAAAAAGCACAAAGAGACCACAATATTACCATCCACTTCATATGGGTGACTAGATAATGATGATAAAGTATCTAGTAGTATGATGAGTTTTTTAAACTTCACGGTAAGAATTTGATTATTTCCCGATATAGGTTAAGATAGTGTTAACATCATTTAAAAAAAAACAACACATATTTCTACATTCGAAGCATTCCGGAATCTTTTCCTAGCTCTAACGCTGGACATAGACCTTCCTACCCTTCCCGAATTACAATTATACAACAGGTCAACGAAATTTTTGTAAAGCAGGGTACCCCATCTGATTTTTCTTTGTTTACCTCTTTTGATATATGTCAAATTAGTTTGTAAACCTCTCTTCAAAAACAAATCAACAGTTTTTCTTCTGAATGGTAACCAGTTTTTCTCAAACGTGTAATAGGACACCGGTATTTCTTGATGAACCAATGTAACTAGAAACCCTCAGTCATTGTATGTCTTGGCATATACCATTGGATGCGTTTCATTCCATTACTTTGGTTTAGTTTAGTTTAGTTTAGTTTACCTTCAGCTTTTTCTACTGGAATATTACTGTTTTACTTCATATTGTCATACAAATTAATATTTTGACCATTTTTTTAAAGTTGTAAGACTTTGTCATCATTTCCATTAAGACTCAGTGTCCACAGCCCAATCTTACTATTTAGCTCTCATACTCTGAATTATTAAATGGTTTTGTCCAAGATTGTAGCTTAGGTCCAAAGAATGCTGGTTAAGGGTCAGCCCACAAATCTTCGTCCATCCTTATCAAAGCAAAACATGTAATTTCATTAACATAAAAGTGCTAGTTCCCCTGACATATGCACACGCTAATGAAACCGATAACAAATTGAAAATGATTGTACATTTTTGGTAAATAAATTTTCGACTTCTTCCGTTATTCTGCAAATTTTGGGGCTTACCTAACCATTACTGAATCAACCCTGGGCATGCAAATGTAATCTACTTCCGAAATATTTACCTGCTTTACTTGTGACTCGTATTCGTCAAGAGCTGTTCGAAGTATATCCTTCTGTGTTCAAAAGAATCATACAAACAAAAAACGGTTTTGATATTGCAGAAAACCTTTAGAATAATTATAAATATGATTAAACTAAAATGTTGTATTAATTTAATAAATAAGATTACGGGAGGATTTTCACACCTGGCATACTGGCAGACTGGTGTTAACTTCAATTGAGTAAGCTTGTTATTGATCGTATGATCGCAAAATCATGCGCTGGGGACAATACCATGATCTTGTTGTGTTACAAGACGCTTTATCTTCTTAACCATATTCATAATCCAGACGGTGTGATTCCGACAGATGTTCAGTTCTTTCAAATTTACTCTTGACTGTATTCATTTTCGAAGTAGCGAAATAGAGTCCCCTAATAAAAAAATCAAATCAAGACGTCCCAAAGCACAAAGTACCCCTTACTGTTCGTCTCCTGTTCTCCTCACTGAAAGAATCTTTCTTCTTCCTAAATGCACTTTCCAAATTACGTTTTACTTCTTCTTTCAAATTCTCGTCCGGATATGTATGAAAACCTGGGACATCTTCAAAACTCTTCAACAATTCTTGTTCAACTTTTTCAATCTTTCGACGAAGATCATCATCATGGACGTAACACGTATCGCTAGGAAAATTCTGAAAAAAACATATATATATATATACCCACATCAAGTTATTTCATGAAATATTTCTGAGTACTTCAAATAAAGTTTTTAGGCAACTAAGTTAGAATGTAATTATCTAGGAATCGGGGAACATAGTCTTTAAATTTTGGCAATAGCATATAATTTATGATTGATCAACAGATCAAAATTATTTTGTTTTCAAAATTACAAATT
The DNA here is from genome assembly GCA_020152595.1 of Chiridota heheva. Classification (NCBI taxonomy): domain Eukaryota; kingdom Metazoa; phylum Echinodermata; class Holothuroidea; order Apodida; family Chiridotidae; genus Chiridota; species Chiridota heheva. The sequence goes on from JAIGNY010001321.1 coordinate 23,583, forward strand.
TGTGATGCATAATAAAAGGAATGGCAAACAAAAAGTTCTTTATGCTTTTATTTATATTGCTATCGAAACTTTCAGTTATTTTTAAAATAATCAGAATCTAAAATCTTAGTGAAAGGACCTTCTTTTATTTCAATTAAGTCACCATACACTGTTGTTATATATATATATATATATATATATATATATATATATATATATATATATATATATATATATATATATATATATATATATACATACATACATACATACATACATACATACATACATACATACATACATACATACATACATACATACATACATACATACACACATACATGCATGCATGCATGCATGCATGCATGTATGCATGTATGTATGTATGTATATATATATATATATATATATAAATATATATCTATATATATATATTTATGTATATATATATATATATATATATATATATATATATATATATATATATATATATATATATATATATATATATATATATATATATATATATATATATATATATATATATATATATATATATATATATATATATATATATATATATATATATATATATATATATATATATATATATATATATATATATATATATATATATATATATATATATATATATATATATATATATATAATTAACATTACAGCTTATTTTCCTGGTATCCAATATAATTAATTAGATAGAAACGCTTAGATATACCACTGTTCATATTCTTGAAATACCTTTGTAATCCTTTCATCCAGGAATAAAATTGCAATGCTGGCATTTTCTTTCATCTTGCTTTCTGCAAGTTTCTACACAAAATAAGGAGTAAACGTGGATAGCATTCAGGTTAAGCTGAAAATTCCAATAATTTACATTTAATTAGACGAATACATACTGACTATCTAACTATACACCTATTCTTTTCCCTATCAAGTAAAAAACATCAACACAAAATTGCAATCGATTCGCAAATGTCCATACATTATATTTCTTACAATCTGCTGTGTTAAACCTTATCTTCTTCCATTTGTTTCTTTTCTATTCTGCATTTCGTTTCTTTTACTTTTCTGTTCTTTTTACCTGGGAAATAACTTATTGTTTTCATTTGTCTATAGTGGTAAGATAAATACAATAAACCTTACGGTTGTTTTCTTACAGTTAAAACAGAAAAGATATTGTATGCTGTTAGTCATTTTCTTCTCAGTCTTCTACAATAGAAACTCTGTTCATTATTTTCTTATCAGAAAAAGATTATGCTACTGTAATTGTCTTCATTTTAAAATATGAACGCATTTAAGAGATTTACTTTAACGTAGGATGATAAATAACAGGAATTCAGGTTCTACCCTAAAAATAGATATCTTTGTTTGTGTAAAAGTAGCAATGAGCAAGATGTAGAATCTCCTTTAGCGCCTGCTAGACAGCATTTGAAAAAATAGAAAGTAGACAAACCTGTTTAGTTCTGTTCTTCTTTTCGAATTCCCTGTAACTCTCATCTATTCGAGATTCAAGTATACATTTATAGTAGTCCCTCTCATCCTTTTGCCCCATAATTTTCATTCCGAGAAAAATTATCAAAACATCAGTCTTGTGCTTTTCGTGAGCTCTTGTGAGCTCTTCTTCTTTCATTGTTAACGGTAGTTCACTCAATTTCTGCAAATTAAAAACAATAAAATTATAAAGAATAACATCGTATACAAGGGGAAATAATAACATCATCGTCATCCAGTCATCATCATTATCTTGATCGCCATCTTATCAACATCAGGGCAGCGGACGTGGTCTGTTCTCTGTGACCGCCACGCAATAGAGAAGTAAGACTCCTCCTTCCTTCCGCTAGTCTAAGTAGGTGCCTTGAGCAAGCAACAGCAACCGCTTTGCTCCCCACTCACCATGGATTACTGGTGAATCTGTCGGCAGCAGTGGTTTTTGTGGTTTCGGCGAGTGTCAATTTAACCGGCTTTTCTACATTCAGTACATGGCAGATGTATCAGCTAGCCTGGTGAACGGTTCGTGTACTGCGTTCTGGTGGAGGATTGGTGCCACGCCAGTATATACTTGCACCAAAACCTTTTCTTCATTGATTGTTAAACAAGATTGAACCACAAGATCCCCGCTCGTTGCCTGGAACGTCGACGTTCGGGCTACAAGTTACTGGGGAAGAAGAGACTCATGTTTCTACCTTTCCAAGCATTGATGACGCCTTGTGCCCAATTATTCTCATGACGGTACAAGGTTGACGGCGCATGGAGAAAGGGGCATGGGGACCTTTAGTGTGGGATGCTGGAATGTCACCAATTCAACTATGCACTTGCACCTGAGCAACTAAATGGTTGCACTCAACAGCTATCGTTACGACATTGTCGCTCTCAGTGAGACACACCTACTTGGGTGTGGACAACAAGAAGCATGCAAAGTTCACATGTCGCTTTCTGGTAGTGACACTCACTATGCAGGGTTGGCATCCTAATGTCGAAGCACGTGGGGAGGACATTAGAGCCATCTTACTTTGTGTCAGATAGAATAATGGTAGCTTGCTTTAAACTAATGAAAGGCACCCTGTTCTTTGCGTCAATATATGCTCCCACTGCTCAAGCAGATGTCACAGTTTTAGACACCTTCTACACCTAACTGCAAGATTGATTAGATGCCAACCACAAACCGCGTGACATTGTGATGGTGCTTGATGAATTCAATGCTAAACTTGGTGACCAGATGGCACTGCCAGTTATGGGACCTCATGGTATTGGTGATCGTAATGCCAATGGTGATAGACTGTTTGACTTCTGCATAGCCAATAATCTCACTGCAGCACACTCATGGTTTCCAAAGCGACATGCACAGAAAGTGACTTGGATGTCCCGTGCCGGAAATGCAACAAATACTATTGATCATATTTTGATAGACCAAGATTCAAGGACCCACCTGATGGACGGCAGATCTTTTAGTGCTTGCTTCGTCGTGGATCGCCGACTGGTCATATGCAAGATGAAACTGAGACCAGCTGCCAACAAACCGCGCAGAAGACGGCCCAACATAGACACCCTGAAGAATGCTCAAACAGCTGATAGACTACGGATGGCCGTGGCAAGTAAAGTTATAAGTGAGTGACAGACTTGAAGACATTGCAGCATCAATCCAAGAAGAGACGGTCACAGTCTATGGGATAAAGTCCACACAAGCAGATCAACCTTACATCAGCCTTGAATCATTGGCTCTGATTGCAGAGAAGAAAAAGGTGAGAACATCTGACCCAATCCTCTATAACAAACTTACGAAGGTTGTGCACGTCTCAATATGGAAAGATTTGAATAACTGGTTATGGGAGCTGATTACAACAATGAATGAGGCAGAGAGGACCGATGGCAGTAAAACACTCTTCAAAACAGCAGAGCTGTTATTACAGAAACCCAGCATGTTAATATCAAGGATGCTAATAGTAACACGCTCCAGACAATTGTGGAAGAAATTGCCAGGTGGGATTGCTATGCTAAAACCCTCTTTGATTCCGATAAGCAGCGCCCTCCACCACTACCAAATTATAGAGTTCTGAACTTAATTCAGTCATGCTTGAAGGTTGTTGCAAATTCGCAGATCAACGAAACACAGTGTGCGGTTTCAGTGATGTCAAAGGGACAACCGACGCAATATTTCTCCTCAAGGGATTTTCAGAAGCACATTATGTACGTAGTAAAGAGGCCTCTTCACCTGGTTTTTGTTGATTTTAAAAAGGCATTTAACTGTGATAACCACAAGCTTATGTTGGATAAGTTGCGAATCCTTGGTGTTGAGCAGGACGTTGTGCGACTGATCGAGAGCCTTTAACGCAAATACTAACGACCAGTTGAGATGGAAAGATCAACTAACAGATGAGTTTGAGACATTTGTTGGTGTGCGCCAAGGCTGTCCATTGTCACCAACTTTATTCAGCTTGTACACAGTCTCTGATGCGTGAGTGGTATTAACTCACAAGTCGCATCCGTGCACCCAATGTGGGGGGTAAGCCCCTCAATGAGATCTGCTGTGCTAATGAGCCTCAGTTGGGAAGATGCTGAAGATATGCTCTCCACTTTAGGCATCTTATCAAAGGATCTTTCATACTGTCTCTTCATTCACCCCAATAAGACAGAGTACATGGTCATTCAACCTACTATGCCGGATAACACTAACACTATCACTTATAATGGTGTTTCAATTTCTCTCGTGAGCAAGTTTCGGTGTCTTGGTACTACCATCAAATATAATTCTAATGAAAGTCTGGAGGTGCATTTACGTATTGGAATGGGCAAGGCAGCACTGCAAAAATGCAAATATTTGTCCTCTCCACGGGTTTCACTGGACACCAAAATTAAACTTGTTCATTCTCTGGTCTAGTCAAAACACTTTACAGCTCTACAACACTGACACTCACGTCTGCAGATATCAAACGACATGATGTATTTGGCAGAACAATTTCGAGAACGCTGTTGGGCATGAAGTGGTCTGATTTTGTCACAAATAATAGCTTGGCGGAAATGATAAGTGGTCGATGGTGCCTTTCTGGTGATGAGGTGTTACAGAGGAAAGCCGCTTGGTGTGGCCATGTAATAAGACAAGGCGGGTTGCTGGGTGCCTTAAGTGATGGTCTTCCAGCTGGTACACAGCGTGGGAGAGGTCGGCCCAAGTTTCGCTGTGTCGCGAATGTGATGGGTGGAGTGGAAAACAACATGAGCCAACTGAGAGACGCTGCAATGGTACGGGAACAACTGGTAGCAGCATTACCTACTGTTCAAACGAATCGTTACAATCTGAGGGAAAGGCGACCACTGTCAGTTGACTATGCCGAGTAATGATGATGATGATAAATCGCCATACCATCACACCGGCACCATCACACCGGCACCATCACACCGGCACCATCACACCGGCACCATCACACCGGCACCATCACACCGGCACCATCACACCGGCACCATCACACGGCACCATCACACCGGCACCATCACACCGGCACCATCACACCGGCACCATCACCGGCACCATCACACCGGCACCATCACACCGGCACCATCACACCGGCACCATCACACCGGCACCATCACACCGGCACCATCACACCGGCACCATCACACCGGCACCATCACACCGGCACCATCACACCGGCACCATCACACCGGCACCATCACACCGGCACCATCACACCGGCACCATCACACCGGCACCATCACACCGGCACCATCACACCGGCACCATCACACCGGCACCATCACACCGGCACCATCACACCGGCACCATCACCGGCACCATCACACCGGCACCCATCACACCGGCACCATCACCGGCACCATCACACCGGCACCATCACACCGGCACCATCACACCGGCACCATCACACCGGCACCATCACACCGGCACCATCACACCGGCACCATCGCACCGGCACCATCACACCGGCACCGTCACCATCGGTACCGTCACCGGCACCGTCACCGGCACCGTCACACCGGCACCGTCACACCGGCACCGTCACACCGGAACCGTCACACCGGCACCGTCACCGGCACCATCACACCGGCACCATCACACCGGCACCATCACACCGGCACCATCACACCGGCACCATCACACCGGCACCATCACACCGGCACCATCACACCGGCACCATCACACCGGCACCATCACACCGGCACCATCACACCGGCACCATCATCATCACCATCATCATCATCAATATCATGTGTGATCCTTTCCAGTTACCTATTTGTTTTGAAAACACGATTTATTCTTTAAAATATGATTAAGGAATTCCAAATACTTACTCCGCTAAGCGTAGCGGGGATATTTACGAAAGTTATACTTACCTTCCATGCTATTGATATGCAATCCGGTCACATGACCTGATTCTAACGCACTTCTAATCGATCTTAAAAACGTAGTTACCAGCCAAGCCCTGACCTCCATATTACCTCTACTAACCCTCACTTAACATTCCACCGAGGCCTGAACGAGAGGAGAGGCGGGCCGGGGTGCATGGAAGGTAAGTATAACTCTCGTAAATATCCCTGCTACGCTTAGCGGGTAAATTTACTTTTAGTTATACCTTACCTTCCATGCTATTAATATGCAATCAGATTGCAACCGAGGATAAAAAGAAAGGGAGTTCAGGTCGCAGCACATTTTTTAAAGGCTGGTACTAAAACTCGCACTA